>VXAZ01009307.1:1049414-1088873 GCA_013399875.1 Gymnorhina tibicen | reverse complement strand
GGTCCGCCGGGCGGGGCGGGGCGGGCGCGGCGCAAAACGCGGAGGGCGGAACGTGGAGCGGCGTCCCCGGGCGGCGGGAAAACACGGAGCGGATACCCCGCCCGAAGGATCGGGAGCCGGAGCGAGACAAAGCCCGGAGCGGCGCACTCCCTGCCCTAGAAGCCGGAGCCGCCGTGGTTCCACCTCGGAAATGGCGGGGGGAATCTTTTGGGGGTCTTTCACGCTCTGAGCGGTGTCTTGTGAGACCTCAGCCCGAAACGGTCCCCCCAAGGCCACGCTTTTAGCTCCCTGAGCCAGCACAGAAAGGTGGGGGTCATCACCACCCCAGGGCATCCACACCTACCTCACAACCCACCACATCGTGCCCCACGTTGCCACCTTTCCATTCCAAACACTCTTCTGGATGGAAAGAGCACCTGGGTCCCCAGCCGTTCTCATGCCCTGGAGGTGACATGTCCCCTAAACCCTCTGCTTCCCAACCAAAGCCTCCCTGGCCCTGCTGACCAGGGAGGAAATTCCAGCTCATCTCAACCCTGGCCCCTGGACACCCCAAAACCTCCACTCCTTTTCCCAAAGACTCAGCATCAGTCCCACTGTTCAGTGAGGAAATTTCGGTTCACCTCCGTGGGGATGCCCCAGTTCTGTCTCCATGACACCCCAAAACCGGGAAGGTGAACCGGTGCGGCAAGCTGTGCCAATGGGAGACGGGATGCAGGATCCAAGCTGGCATCTCTCAGTGCCTGGAGCAGGAACATGCAGGAATCTGTAGGTCCTGCAGATGGAGAGGGGAGCACCAACTCCATCCACCCAGCCAGGGTCTGCTGTGGGTATTCCAGCCCAAAGAGGTGCCACCATTCCTTGAGTGTGCCACCATCCGGTGTGGTTTCAGGAGGGTACCAAAGGAGATGCCAATTTCTTCTGATGCTTTTTGCCCCAAACAAGGACAATACAGGACCCAAATCCCTGGCAGAGGCGGTGATGCCGAGAAGACCAGAGTTTTGGGTGTCTCTCCAGCTTTTGGGGCTGGGGCAGGTGGGAGGGAGACAGTAGAGGCTTAAAGCAACAGGAAAAGAGAGATGAGAAGAGAATTCTTACAGCCCAAAAGAGAGAAAGAGGAGAAATCCTTCCTGATGAGGAGGAAAAACTGTTCTCATACACCACAGAGTCAATGCTGACAGGCTCCAAGACAACCTGTATTAATAAAACCGGGTGAGTTTTTACTGAAGTATTTTCAAGGATTGGGTAAAAGGTTTTCTGGGCATTTGGTGTTGATGTTCAGCAAATCTCAGACCAGGAACGGTGCTTCCAAGGGTGGAAAAACCAGCGTCAGACAGGAATGCAGGACGAACCAGGGATGGGTCAGTGCATCTTTCCTGGCAAAATGGTGATGCCACTAATACAGGAGGAAAATAAAACCCCTGCCAGGCAAGGCAGCTCCACTGGGAATGATCTCGGCATCACTCCAATGACATCTTTTGCCACGACCACGAGCAGGGCCTGTGATCCAGCCTGCCCGCGGCTGCCGGAGATCCCACGGAATCCTACAGACAACGGAGGACGTGAAACCCTTGGGCATGAAACCTGCAGGCACCAGGCAGATGTGAGCTGTAAGTGACAAGGACAGGGAGGTGGATGCAGGAGATGGATGCAGGTGGACGCTGTCGGAGGTGGATGCAGGAGACGGATCTGGCTTAATACAGACCCAAATCATGGGCTCGTATTAAAGCCTGGCTCAAGCACGGGATGGGTGACCCACCTGGGGAAGCAGTACCTCGGGATGGGGATTTTAACAGGCACTAGGTGTGACGGGCAGGTGGGATTTTGTGGGATGACAGAGTTGGTACAAGATCACACTCTGTCATGGTCTTGTGTGACGGTGCTGCGCTCCTGGGACGGGAGCAGCAGCTGGAGCTGCTGGGGAGCCAGCCTGGCACCTCCTCCCTGGCTGCTCAGACTTGCAACCCTCTGTGTCCCACCTCTCCCACGCAGCCCACAAGGAAGGCCTCTCCTGCCTCCTTCTCCCCAAGGCACCAGGAGCCCAGGATGACTCCCCAAGCCCCCCATCCCTCTCCAGCTCTGCTCCTATTGGCACCGTGGATATTCCCCATCACTCTCAAGGGACATCCACCAAGACAGTAGGATCTCCATGTAACAAGAGTGCAGGGAAATCTCCAGGAATCCCAGCACAGCTGACTGGATCATAGCAGTGGGACACAAGGGACAGAGCACACGGGGGGATGGAGCCAGAGGAGGAAGGAAGCAGGAGAATCCCATCGCCCTTGGCCACACCAAACAGCAGCTCCCACACCATGAACTCTGTGCCGATCGTGGGCAGCTCAGAGCTGAAGCACCCACAAGGGTTTTCCCACTGAGGAATAACGTGGGTGGGCATTGGATCCAGCCCTACCATTTCCAGAACCTCAGAGATCCCACAGGCAGCAAATGCAGCGAGAAGACAACTCCCAGGGCAAATGGCATGGGACGACTTCCAGCGCTGCAGCACGAAGGCTTCGCACCCTCCTCCTCCTCCTCTCCCAGGGGGCAGAGGGCTGGGACAACCTACACCCAGGGACTGTGCCAAGCAGTCGAGCTGGCAGCTCCCACCACATTCCTGGGAAAGAGGAGGAGAAGGGATGCTGGGAGTGCTGGGGGGTCACTCCGTCCTCCACAGAGCAGGGTGGGCTCAGGGTAATGAGGAGGAGCTCTTAAACCTTGGCAAGGCAGAGCCTGGAGCCCCTGAAGGGATCACAGCCCAGTACACACCAGTGCATGATGAGCACAGACACAGCAACATGCAGAGAGGCTCAGTGTGAGGGAGTAGAGAAAAAGGCAAAATTCAGCTTATTCCAATACACACAGCTGCTGGGGGCCAGGTCTTGGGGCGTGGCTGCTATCTTGGTACCAAGAAGGATGTGAGGTTGGGCACTCAGCAGAGATCCCAAAGGGCTGGAAGAGCACCTGTGAGCAGGCACAGAGCCCACCTCTAACCCATACCCACAACCTCCCATACCCACTTGGCAGGGCTCAGGGTCTCTGGCTTGTGGGAGCCATCCCCCTCATCCTCTCAGCTTCTTGCCCTTCTCCTCCATGTATCTGACCCCATCCAGCCAAAAACACCTCAAGGCACTCTTTGGAAAGGGAGATGCCTGGCATCCAAAGCCAGGATGGAGCTGGGCTGGCCACTGCCGGTGAGCTCCCCATGCCCATTCTGGGACCTGCTGCTCCTGGGGGTGCCAGTGATTGCTGACACCCGATCCTGTCAAGCTCCATGTCCCACCCACCCTTGTCTGCAGCGCGGGACCTCCCCAGACGCACAGGGCTGTGGGGCCAGTCTTGGTGAAAACATGTCTTTTAATACTTTTGGAATACAGGAGATAAAGCAATACCTAAAAACAATCTGGGATCAGGGATCCATCTTTGCACCTGCTTTCCAGAGCTGAGGACCATTCTGGCACCTTTCAGAGGCAGTTGGGTGCTTCATGGGAACCAGTTCTGCTCCCCGGCGCTCACCCCACAGCTTTCTGCTTCATTAACCCCTTCTTCGCCCCCTGATGGATCTTCGCATCCAGCTTCCCTGTAAAGAGGGGATTAAAGAAAAAAAAACCCACAACAAACCCTCATCACTCTTTATTTTTAAATGCTATTTGCAATGCAAATGAGCTGGAGGCAGCAAGGTCTCCTAGTTAGTGTGTTCCTGTCACATCCAATTATCCTGCTTGAGGAGCCAGGCGTTTCCAGCCGCCGCGGCCTCCCTCCGCAGGCGCGACACCGGGGAGCCAGGGGCAAGCGTGTCCGACGCGGCCAAGAGACGCCGGAGAGGGGGAAATTCAGCGAGGAGGAGAGTAAATTAACATCCAGCACTCGCCTGCCACTACCAGGGGGGAACCGATCCCTGCGCCTGCCCGTGGGATGCACGTCGACACGCTCCGAGGAAAGGGGGGACAACGTGTCGGGGCCGTGTTTCTGCACAGTGTGAGGAGAAGCCAGGATTGGGGACAACAAACCCTCAGCTTGGGATGATGGTGCAATGGGCACCCAGTGTGATGGGGACACCTGCTCCACATGGCCAAGTGGCAGGCTGGTGGTCTCCAAGGCCACCTGCTGCCTTTGCCACCAGGGAAAACCTCAGCCAGCAGCTCCAGTGGGACCTGGAGAAAACACTGCCTCCCCTTGTCCTTCACAGTCCTTGGTGGCTTCACTGCCAGCTCCGCTTTCCCACCTGGGAGAGGAGCAGGACACCAGAACACGGGATTTTGGGAAACTCCTGCTGAAGAAGACAGAAGCCAGGCATGGTGATGTGCTGCCCCAGAGGAGCATCTCTGTCCTCTTCTTCCTGCCCGTAAAAACTCAAGGATGCTCCAAGCTCTCCCAGCTCCCAGAGCCAGCTTCCCGGAGAGGCTCTGCCAGCAGCCAGCTCCTCTAACGCCACGTCTCCCCAGGACTTGCCTTCTTGCTGCTCTCCCGCATCTTCCCATCCTCTAAATGCCAGCCTCGTCCTGTCTGGCACAGGGCAAGATACACCAGGCTCCAAAGTTCTACTTTGGCCACTGCTCCAGCATCTGCTGGTAAATGCCCATATGCCATAAGAAGCAGGTGCTTCTCCAGAGAAAATGGCTCCTAACCAGCCTGTGACCACCACCTTCTCCTCAAACCAAGAAAACGTTTCTTCCATCTCAGCAAAGAGGGTTTGCAGGTCACCATGCCACAGATCCACAAACTGAAACACAGCTTGGGAGACAGTCTGGGAGATCCTCCATCCCCTTGGCCTTTCCCTTGGGAAAGAGAAGACTTTCCCCCTGCTGCACAAGGATGGGGAAGAAGCCCCCTCCTTGCAATGGCTGTTTCCAGTCACTGGCACCCAAGGAGGCTGAGCCAGTCCACCCAGCAGCAGTGTGTCAGACCACCCTGTCCCCACGCCAGGGGTGGTTTTGGCAGGAAAAAGGGAGCAAGTTCACACTCTCTCCATGCTCTGGTCCCCCACCCCCACTACTGTCACCAGGGCTGCTTTATTCTGTGTGCCTGCCTGCTTCTCCCGGACCCCAAAAACATTGGGAGGCTCCTCTGCTCTTCCAGCTGGCAAACACCACACACCACACAGGTAAAAAAGGAAAGGCTAAAAATAAGGCAAAGCCCCAGGGTCCCTTGCTGTTTCTGATCAATGATTCAAGGCCTCTAGTCTCACACCATGTCCTCTGCTCCTCCGTACTCTTCCAGCCGCTGGCTGTTGGAAGCAGGTTTCTAAGTGATGCTTCAGGGAACCTTTGCCTAGATTCAAGGAAATCTCCCATGAGAAAGGCCACTGAGCTTTGTCCTCACGTACAAAAACTACACGGGGACGTGTTTGGGGAGAGCTGTGCTCCCAGATGCAACATTGTGCCCATCCCTTCCACACAAACAATGACCCTGGCAGCAAAAATTGAGCCATGTTAGGGGTTTTTTTCCCATCCCCAGGCTACTAGAAACAACTAATTTGCAACAGAGAAGCATCCGGATGTCATTGTGGTGAGGTCCATGCTGTTATCTGGCAAGGAAAACTGCTCTGGCTTGGCTTCCCAACAGGATAAACTGGCATTTTGTCATGGTTTGAGCCAGGTTTCAAGGAGACCAGGGCAGCCAGCAAGCCCAGGTGGGGATGCGAGCCGGCACCTTCCCTCTGCTCTGCTTCCAGCTGGGAGAATTAAGCTTCTCACTGCCTGGGATGCAATGCCAGCTTCTATTAAAACAGTGCCTTGCGCCAGTGAAAGGTCAAAGGCTTCCCTGCTCCTTCCCTAGGCTGTCACAAATATCACCCAGACGGACCACGTCCCTTCTGGGAGGTGGACATGCAGCTCCACAGCCCCCCCGCACTGCTCCCGTGACAGCTCCTCCTGGGATGGAGGGCAGGGAAGGCAGGGCCAGCAGCGGGAGTGGGAGCACAGGCAGCCGCCAGCACAGCCGGCTTCCTTCCAGGCTGTTAGACTGATCCTTCTCCAAGCAGGAAAGTGTCACAACACAAAGGAGATGATGTGACAGATGGGGAGGGGACCGGCAGCACCTGCACCCGGCGAGGCAGACGCGCAGGAGCCGCACAGCAGCTTCGCCCTCTCCCACCCACGGCCGGACAGAGGCAGAGGTGGGAGTGAAGGGGCACAAGAGAGCCTGGCGAGAGCAAAGGAGAGGTTAAAACAAGGGGAAAAAAGGATGCAGTGGCTGTGCCAGCACGCAACAGCCACAAGGCTGTTCTCCCACAGCCAAGATGTTTGCATCCTAAATAACTCCTGCCTGCTCACTGGCACTGGGAATAACCCACCCAGGGGGAGGACTGTGCCACAAGCAAGATCTGAGCACTTGCAGCTCTCCAAGCGCTGGTCTCCACTGGCTGAATGCACCTCCCAGGTGCTGCTCAGAAAGGCAAGGAAGAAACCAAATGGTTTTGCAGGAACACCCCAACACCCAACTGTCAGAGAAAGGTGCTTCCCTGAGCAGAGAGGGGAAAAAACCCTCAAAGCCAACGAAAATAATCCTCCACTGTGCTTCAAAAAGCCCTTATTAACCAGTCCTGCGAAATCCCAGCACTCTGGAGCCTCAGGTACTAGTCCCGAGGATCCATGTGGAAAGGAGGGAGATCGCCCAGTTGGCAGCTCTGCTGAATAAACAGCCAAGACTCTTCCTGCTTCTGCTGCTTTTAGCCCGTCAAATTAATTTTTCACATCCCCTGCAAGCGCGTGCGGTGCCTTCCCCAGGCTGTGTGGTGGGGAGGCTGCTAATAAGGACGGAGCTGACTGCGGGCTCCCCAGCTGCCGCATCCCTCCTCCATCCTTTTTATAGCAGTGGGCAGGAATAACTGGCAGCCTGCGGAGGGGCTGGTGGCTCGTAAAAGGGACTAACGACACTGGCAAGTGGAGCGCGGACAGATGCTGCGGCGCTTCCCCGTGCGCTCTGCCAGGACATCCCATCCCACCGGCCTGCAGATGGGGAACATCCATCTGGCCCTGCAGCTCTTGCTCTTCAAGCCCTCACTGTCCTCAGGGGCAAGAGGGTGATTTGGAACTACAGGACAAGGAGGTTGCCTGGATCTGCCTGGGCATTGCTGCACCGACTCCTATCCTGACCCGGGCCGATGCCGGCAGCGGATCAGCCACCGACACGAATGCTCTTTGACTCCCCGAGTGTTCGCAGAGGCAGGAAAAGGCATGTATTTGGAAGGAAGCAACATCTGGGGAAAGGGGAACCGAAGACAAAAAAAATATTACAGATGTATTCGAGCCATTAAACAAACACCTCCAGATCAAAGAGCAGAGGGCAAAGGTTGGGAACTCATCTGGCAACGGCAAGCTGGGGTGGCGAGGGAAGCCGGCTCTGAGGGCCGGGGGGGCATCTGAGGAAACTTTACTACTTACAGATTTTGTGTTTTCCTTTGATGGGAAACTTCAGAACCATCTCCTGGGGATTAGTGCAGATAAAGACAAATGGAGACCCGGACTCCTGGCTCAGGTCCGGATACTGTGAAACACGGAGAGACACAGAGAGCAGAGTCAGGGCAGCTGTGTGGGTGCAGAAAGAGCTCAGTGGGCAAGAACAGAGGGATCTTAGCTAAGACATGGGTTATATGGAAGCTGCAGCAGCTCAGACTAAACCACTTCAAGAACTTTTAATGAAAAAAACCCAATTTCAGGTTTGGGTCTTATTCTGCAAGCCCCTTGCTCAGCCTCTTCCCATGGCACCTCTGCTGGAGCTTGCTGCCTCTTTGGATCCGCTCACCCTGGGTGTTCCCAAAACCCTTTCAGCCCCCTTTAGCACCGACCTGTGTTACCCCTGTGGTTTCACACTTGATTTAGGCTGATCAGAACCCTGGGGTGTTGACAGGGAGGCGGTCAGGGCCCTGCCATCACCAGCCCACCTGTTCACTGGGACAAGCAAGGGACAGATTTTCAGCCTGATGCACCCCTGGATTCAGCTGACCGGGAATGTGAGTATTCCCACTAACCCCTAACTACACATGGACAGCACACCAGCACCTCAACCAAAACAACCTGCCAAACCCAGCCTGAAATGACCACCAGAAGGGTGGCCACCACCAGCTGTCCCGGCTACGGATACATCCCCAAATGTTCCCCACAAAGCTCAATCCCAAACACAAGGATCTGAGATTTGGAGAGTGTGCACTGTCCTGCTGTGGGACACGCATCCCTTGACATTCGCTTGCATCTAAAGGGTGAGCAACACACCTGCTACACACCGAGGCGATGGCTCAGAGAGGCCAAGGAGGGCTGGCCCCGTGCACAGAGTCCATGGAGGGATTTTACCACATTGAAGAAATGGGGGAATTTTATAGGAAGAGAATAAACAGATTATAGAATCATAGAAGCATTTAGGTTGGAAAAAGACCTCTAAAATTGTTTCTCTCATTAACCATGTGGGGAAAAAGGAGAAAAAAACCCACTCCATGTGGGAATCACACCAAGATCCTGGCTGGCTGCAGCTCAGCCTCTCTGGCATTCAGAGGTGAAATGCAAAACAGTCATAAAAAATGTATATCTCAGCTCTCACCTCAGATTGTCCATGAGCTGCAGAGCTGGTGCTGACAGGCGCTGAGGCCAGCGCATGCCACGAGAGTGCTCCAGCCCAGGAAACCCTGCTCAAACAGACTGCGGAAGCGGTTTTCCTTCCATGGGAAAATTGCCTTCTTTTTTTTCCTGCTCCCCTGCCTTCCTCGAGCAGATCCGTCAAGGCTGCTGGAGGGGACAGGATGCCAGACCAGATGGAGCTGCGTGTCCTGGCAAATCCCCCATTTGTTACTAACAAATGACTCCTAGGCCGAGTGTTTGAAAAGCTCTCACCAACCTGCCAAGATGAGTTTGGATTTGCCCTGGAACAGCTGGGCACAGCGAGGGAAGCGGGGAGCGACCCGCTCTCCCCACACTGCAGCAGGGTTTGGCAGCGTTGCCAGCAGTTCAGGGAGACTTACAGAAGCCCAACGATGGGATTGGATCAATCAGCGTTTCCAAGCCCTCTCATTTCACAACAGCATGTAAGAGCTGTGCACTGAGTAAGAGAGATGTACAAGCACTCAGCTGCTCCATGCAGCTCCGTGCCGGGGGGAGGAGCCACGCCGATGCCCCGCTGCACCAACCCAGGCTTGGACAGGTTTCTTCCTCTCTGGTTTTTTTTGGCTGAGTCACCTTACTTGACTTGCTTCCACTGCTGCATGCCCATGCCAAGGATTTTCATTTCCCATCTGCAGGGAAGGAGGATCTTGGAAGGTTAGGAAGAGCCAACGTGAATATCCCCGGCCAGCGCCTGCAGAGTGTGAAATGCTGGCACCGCTCTGTCGCTCTCGGCATCACACGGGTGACTGGTGGCACCTCCGTGGCTGGAGGACCTGAGGACAAGCACGGCCTCCAAAGGCCACCCAAACCTGGCCGCAGAGGTGATCCATCCCCGCTCCACTACACCTGGTTCAGCCCGTGGCTTCTTCAGCCAGGTGGGGCAGCCAGGATGGGTGTGTTGCAGAGGTCCTGCTGCTGGAATACAACTGCTTCCCAAATCCCCTCAGCCACCATCTCCCAGGTGGGGACACCCACCATGTCCCCCTCACACCCTATACAGCCCCATCCAGGAAACATCTCCCAAACAGGCATCAGCACTGAAAGCAGTAGCCAGGTCGGTTTCTCCACTGACAGCTTTCATCCAAAACTAGGATCAAGCCTTCGGCTCCAACAGTTCCAGCTCAATCCGATCCCAAGGCCAAGGTGGTTGCCACAGCTGTGACTTGGATTCCTGCTTCCACACCACAGCCTTTCATCTTTGCTCCCAGGGTGCCTTTCTGTCTGTGAGCCAAATCCCTTCATGTCCTGCATTTTAAAAAGCTTTGGTCCTTCCTCTGGCATCTCACTCCCAGGAGGCAGGGGAGGAGCCCCTCGTCCAGCCACTACATTTAAGGCTTCCCATTGTACCTACCCCAGAAATCTCTTATCTCATCCTGGTGAACAAAAAACCAGAATATTCCTGCAGGCTGGAGCTGAGAAAGAGCCATAACCCCTTCCTCTGCCTTGAGTCAGGATGCTCCCAGGTGAGGAAGATGCTGAGCCAAGCCAACAGCCCAGCTCCCTTCTTCCCCCAGTTCCTTCTGTGAGTACATTCCATTCATTCATCCCACAGAAATTTAGGAAGCTCCACTCTCAGTGGAGACGATGCCACCAAGACACCAAACAGGTTTGCCTCCGTTACATTTTCCAAAGCTGCCCGAGGTTACGTACCAAAACCTCATTTCTCACTGTTTCTGCTGTGAAAGGTCAGTCAGGTTACTCTACTGACTGCAATGCAGCAAGTTTAAGAGACAGAACAAATTTATTCCCAACTACTCCACCCCACAGGCAGCCCATCATCACTTCAGCAAACCTGAGCTTGGAATAAAAGCCCAAAACCCACAGCTGGTGTGACAGAGGGAGAGGACAGAGCATATCTTGTCATACTAGTTGGGTTGGACAGGGCTTGGAGCAACCTGGTCTAGTGGCAGGTGTGTTTCACCCCATGGCAGGGGGTGAAATGAGATGAACTTTAAGGTCACTCCCAACCCAAACCAGTCTGGGATTCTGTGATCCCCAGTAAAGACAATCTTCAACAGCAGTTTTTCAAATAAGAGGTCAGTTCAGAGGGAAACCGTGCTCCCTCTCTTCCAGAGACCAAGAATCAAACCCAGCCAGGAGTCTGATGGGGGAATGTCCCTTCTTAAATTCAACAGCACTCATCATTCTCACCTTGGGGTGTTAACAAGACAAGTGCTGGTACTCCAGGCTTTACACTGCCTCTACCTGGAAGCAACCTGGCATTTAGGAGAAGGTGGCTACAACAGAAACAGTCCAGAGGCCAGATTATCCCTCAAGAAGGAGGAAACTCACCCTCCTCCAATCCTGCAGATGAGCAGGGAAGCTCGAAAGAGAGAGGTTATGCAACGCAACTACAGTGCGAAAAAAATGATTCAGCCTCCTTTCAGACCTTCTGCCACCTTGTAGACGGCTGGTGATGAGGCAGGTGGGAGGCCAGTGGGCTCCGTGGGCTGCAAACAGCCGACATGGCTCACCGAGAGCTGCTCCTCCCACTGCTTCGCACCAATACCCCACAGACGCGCTCCGCACACGGCCTCCACGCAGCCGCTGCCCCCCCTGCTCGTCCCACCTCTCCAGCTGGCCTTCAGTTTGCTGCTAACAGGTTTGGAAGATCCCGGCTGTGAGGAGATCAGCTGGGAGGGAAGAGAGAAGCAGATCTCAAGGCAGCTTAGCGCCCACAGGAAGAGCTCGAGGTTAAATGAAGCTGGAAAAGGGAGCTGAGCGCTGGGCTCCTCCGAAAACCGGCCACCAGACGCACCGCCACGCCAGAGCCAGGGCTCTGAACGTGTATTAAGTGGCTATCAGATGTCCCCAACAGCCACCCAGCTCAAGCTGCAAGCAGGGATAATTGCTAATGAATGTTCCCTACACTTTGTTTTCGCCATCCCTCGTCTCCCATCACCAGCTTGTCACCACCAGGAATAGCAGCAGGGCTGCCAGCCTCCCGCTCCACAGCCCACAGCAAAAGAGCAAAGGAGGGGACGAGCCAGCTCAGAGCCAGCAGAGACACGAACCCACCTTCTCTGACATCTGAAAAAAAAAATTCCTGCTATATTTTCCCCCCCACACCAATCTGTTAAATTTTTTTCCCAATTTAGGTAAAGCCTGCAGCAGGATGCCGGGGCCATGCAGGCTCACCCAGCATCGCTGGTACCAACGCAGCATTTGGGACCCTTTGCTCATCCCTATTCCATCTCCACAGCAGAAAAAAATGTGTAGAAGGGCCATCCCAAACCCCTCGACTGCTGCACCCCTCCCCAATAAGTTGCGCTGGCTTGAACCCAACTGCCGTGACCCGAAGGCGGGGGGACGGAAAGAGCAGAAGGAAAACGTCCTGGGGGGAAGCCAAACCATCACTAACGAGATGAGCTCTGCTCCGGTGCATCCGAGGCAGGAACAAAGGCACCGCGTGCACGGAGCAGCAGCTCTGCGCAGCACAAAGCCCGAGCGCTCCCGGCTGCTTCCTTAGCGACCCTCCAGGAGCATTCTTGCTCTCATTAAGGCCTCGGGACACAAAGGGGTGGGAACAGCCCCGGTTTCACACACGCCAGCCTATGGAGCCCTGCAACGCAGCCTGAGCTCTTTGCTTTCCTTGCCATGGAGCGCACGTCCCGGTTAGCTGGAGCGTGGCGGAGAATTGCACGCTGGAACCTGTGGTCCTTCCCCTGGTCACTGCCACTCTCTCCATCTTACAGCTGCCGGGGGCACCAGCAGCGAGGAGATGCTTGCAAGGTTCATAATGGAAAGGGGTGAATCATTTTCCTGGCGTGGCTCCTCAGTGAACAACAGGGAAAACACGGCTCGCTCTGCCAGGCAGCGCCGGGCCAGGACACCCGCTCCAGCCTTCATTTCCCTGCTGCTTTCCAAGAGCTTCGGAATAAAAGAGGCAGCACTGGAAAGCAATGCTGTCTGGAAAGAATAAAAGCAAGCAGAGCCCATGTGTTGGCAAGAGAGTTCACCATAAAATGTATTCAAAGGGGAAAAATTCATCCTGGTGGAGGCAGCATCCCCTGTGAAAGAGAGGGGCTGCTGGAACCAGCAGAGGCAATAAATCAACTCCCCCCAGCAGGCAGAAACACACACTGGGCTCTTCCTGGGTGTTGGAGACACCCCTCGGCCACGTGCAAAAAGAGGAGTAGGATGCAAGGGATCCCCTGGGAGTCCAACTTCCTTCATCCCGTTTTCTTGGTGATTTGTGGGACAGGCGGATCCGCTCTTCTTTCATGCCTCATAAGCTTCATCGCTGTCAGAGCAACGTAACAGGTAATTAACTACTAAACAGCCATTTTCTCCTTCTCTCCGGAGGGAAATTGCTCACCATCCAGCTAGAAAATATTTCTTCAGTGGTTTGCAAGAGCGAAAAGAAAATGGGCAGCTTTTTGGGAGTGACAGGGGTGCTGTGGCCAAACAGGGGCACTTGCAGCAATGCCCGCACCACGAACACATGGATCCAGGAGAAATGAAGCCATCAAAAATGAGAGACGATGCTTAACTGGATGTGGGTGCCGCTGTGCCCCAGCCACATCTGGCCTGTCACTTTTCCAAGGAGAGCGGTTTAGGGGCATCGGTTCCCCGTCTGTTGTTCTGAGCAGTGGTCTCCATCGTCTCTTTACAAGGACATTCCCTTTGGGGAATGATCCAGCCAATTTTCCCAACACAGCCTTCACCCTGAGTGCTCCAGGGCACATTCAGCCGAAGCTGACACCCAACTGAGAACAGCAGATCCAGGTTTACCACTGCTGTGTCACCTCCTGACTCAGCCCTCCAGTCCTGGAAAGCACTTGCAGAACACCAAGCGCTTCACTCCGAGCTTTGATCCCCCTCATGACACAGTCTTGCATCACACTTCCAACTCTAAGCACGTTCTCAAGCACCATCTTTTAAGGTCATAGGCCAACCAGCCTTTGGCCCATGAGAAATGTAACATTTTCCTAAACAGAAACCCTAAAGCAGATCCAAGTTTCTAGAAGTGCCAAATTTTCTAGCTTGAGGCAGAAACATCCAGAACATGCACCCAAGGAACACTACAAGCAGTCCTTGGCCATGGAAGAGCTCGGGGATGCAGCAGAGCTGCTCCAGAGAGGCTGATTTAGCGAAGGGATATGCGCCGATGTTCAATCCAAATCAACAGAACGCGGAAAGAAGGAAAAAAGTAGGATCACAAAGAAATCCAAACAAAAGCCGTCAGCCAAACTTTTGTTTGAAAGCCTGTCAGGTCTAGACTGCAACGTGTGAGGAAGGAACAGCTCGAAACCACAGCTGCTAATGGTTATGGATTTGGCAATCAAAATGTCTTTGTTGAAAAAAAGAGAAAAAAAGTTAACTGCCTGACTATTGAGGTTACAAACCGCAGCCTTGATGCATTGTTGCAGTCAACATCCTCCCTGCTGTTCCTGAGCGCTTACAGCTGCTGCTGGCAGCTCGTGTGCTGGCACATGCTCCCTGCACCAGGATGCGCAAGGAATTTTGTGAGCCTGCCTTCCTTTCTCCTTCTTCCCACCACAATGCCTGGCAGCCCTCGGCTGCTCTGCCCCTCACACGCCTGGCCGGTATGCAACCAGATCCAGGCACAGCAGGCTGGGATCGCCGCGGGATCCTTCCCCGGCCGGGCAGATCCATCCAGTGGGTGTTCTCCGCCTCCAGCCCGGAGCCCGGCTCTCATCGTGGTGTTCCTACACCACAGGCTGTACTTTGATTTGAAGGGCAGGGGAAGCAATTAAAACATAGTAAGTAATAACAGGACTTTGAAATGCAGATTTAAAATTCGAACTTGTGCTGGTGCGCTCGGAGCAGTCTGCCAGGGCTCCAGTCTGCGGGAGACCCAGAGGACCCAGCGGTGCCAGCTGGATCCCAGCACTGCATCCCCCAGCTCTCCCTGAGCCGGCGTCGGCAGGACCCACAGCCACCAACACCCTCCTGCGGCCCAAATCCCAGCCCAGGACAACACCCGCCCACGGTAAACCCTGGAAGGGCTGGACATGTTTATAGAGCGCCTGACGACCAGTTCAGGAGAAACTGGGGAGACTTGGAAAAATATTTGGGAAGGTACTAGGCTGAAAGAGCTGTTTTCATCCCCCCGTGCCAAGGGACAGCAGGGGCAGGGCTAAGCTCAGCTCCAACGCGGCCCCACCGCCCGCACCATCGGACAGACCCGGCAAAGGGAAGGGAAAAGCGATGGGGAGGAGGAGACAAGGGGAACCAGGGCACCTCATGGATCTGTGCCTGGCTAGATACAGTCAGACTTCAAGCAGCTTCACAAAGTCCTTTCACAATCAGAGCTGGGAAGCACAGGGGTAGGACACGCAACCAAGCTGGAAAACCCAAATTTTGGGAACAGGCCCTGCGCATCTGTATCCCTGCCCCGGTTCACTCGGGCAGCTGCCTCTCCTCATGCCTCTCCCCTTGCTGCTGCTCCCAAAGGAGGTGTGATGCTGGCAGCTGCTCCCAGGATTGATTCAACCCCTCAAACGGGATGGGATTTCTCACAGGACCAGGAAACGCATCGGAGCAACCGGTCTGTTCAGGGTTAGGAAATCAGTGACACACCACCAAAAGCTTAAGCAAGCAGAGTCCTTGGGCACTCTGCACGTTCTGTGGGGGTTGTATTTTGCAGCTGACACATCATTTGGGGTCACCATGGAAAGGGTGGTCACGGCTCAACCTGGACAGGGAGGCAGTGGGACACCTGACCCGGGTCTCCAGGTCAGTTTTATCTAACCCTCAGTTTCAGGACTAAATAAAACCCAAACACTGAGAAGGCAGCAAGTATCAGTGACCACATCTGAGAGAGGGAAAAGGCCCTGCCAGCTCGTGAGTAGTTGGCTGAAATGGTAGCAGAGGCGAAGTCCACAGTCATCATTAATTAAGTCATATGCTTCAGCCTTGGCTTCGCTTTCTCCCTTGGGTCTAGGAAACCAGAGGAGAGGGCAAGCAGGCCTCTATCATTCGATTTCTTTGGCATGCTAATGCATTCCTAAATTAATCATCATCAAGTGACAATCTCTCCTTCATCTTAACAGCCTGAGCAGTGGCCTGAGCAAACCTGCTGGCTTATGCAAGGCAGCTGGAGCCTCAGAAGAGCCTCTGATGAAAACCAAAGCACTTCCCATATGGAAAAACTCCCCCATCTCTTACCGTCTCTAATCCAAACCAGCTGCATTCCTGCTCTGCTCCCAGAACCACGAATCGGGGGATTTTGTGGGGTGAGAACCTGAATTAAAGAGATGGATCACCCTGTGAGCCAGCCTAATGCCTGACACCACTGGATCTGGCATCTGGCTACACAGAAAAGACAAATTCGGCTCAGGAGAATGCAGGGACCTGTAAAGTTCAAAGGCCTTTCATGGATTGCAATCATTAACAGCCACGTAGACTGCTCCAGAAGGAAGGATATCTGACCTAGCTAAAAATCCTTCACTGGGAGAGGTGCCTCAGGAATGAGAAGGCAAACATCCCAGTGGTGGAGGCCAGGAAGGTGCCAGGACAGCCACAGCACCACACAAACAGGCATTTGTCTCACTCGGAGCCTGCACTAGGAAACCTTTCCTTCAGGGACCAGGTCCTCATAAAAGGTCTCTATGCATTTATACTGTTCTTAGAAGTACACATCAATGTCTATGTTTGTGTTTCTCCCTCTCATTGACTCCTTAGGAAAATATTCCCAGAGGGCTATTGTTCCTTTATTTGGAGATAATCTAAACAGGCACATTCTGGACTCTAACCCTTCTTCACTCCTATTTGAGAATCTAAAGTGAGTCCTGTACACTGGGCACCTGAGTCTCATTTTTTTTTGTTGTTCTTTTCACTAGGGAGGGAAGAGGAGGCCAAGAGTTTAAACCCAAATTTCCTGAGTGGGAAAGCTGGAGCCTATTTAAATGATAGCTGCAATCTCGTGGCACAAAAATAACTTCTATGTGTTCCCCTGTGCAGATTTAGGACACTAAGTGATCACCTAGAAATGAAAAATAAACACTTAACTCCCATCAAACATAATTAGCCAATATTTCAGCCCACTATAATAGCTCCATCCAGATATTGCCGTGTGTGTCTGCATTCAGAATAAGCCAAACACACCTATCAACCACCAAAACAGCAGCAGGAAACGCTCCTTTTCTAGTTAAATAGTCTCTCAGATCAAAGTCATTAGCAAAATGAACACGGACCTCAGAGCACATGGAAACGGCATCAATGTAAACACTTCCCTGCTGGCTTTAGTCCTGTGCCAAGCCCTGCCTGCCCCATCCCACAGATCCCAAGTGGGCGCTGCTGAAGTCACTGACACCTCGCGCAGGAAAACAAGGGCAGCTCCTTGCTCTGCCCGAGGTGTCGGTGATGTCAGCCCCGGAGCAGGGAAAAGCCGTAGCGAACGCTGGGATCTCCAAGGGGGAAAAAAAGTTTCCAGGTCACCTCTAGCTGCAAAGTGTAACAAAGGGATCATTCTGGTCTCGAGCAGGGATTTTTGGGTTGCTGCCAGGGAGAGAAGGAAATCAGCCCAGAATGTACTCCGAGGAGGAGCAAGATGTGCAAAGCTCAACTGGAAATCCTGAGATTTCAGAGGGATCTCCAGGCACCAGGCAACCAGGGCTGAGTCCAGGAAGCAGCTCCTGCTTCGGTTCCCTGCAAACAAAGCAGGTGATGCTGGACACCTGGGCTGGACCCTCCTACCTGAACACAACTTCTGCTGCCAGAACAGCTTCAAGCCAAAGATCACAGCTCTGAGCAGTGAAATGTGGTGTAAATAACCTCTGACTGGAAGAACTGCTTTATTTTCCATGAGGGAAAGAGACCCAGAGGAGCAGATTTAACTAGTTCATGCAATAGGCAGCACAATGGGATTAGGGTACCTGGCGTGCCACTGATCCCAATCCCAAGGACATCTCTACTCTTCCTCTGCTCCCTGCCAGCTCCAGCACTCCAGATCCTGTTCCATCATCACTTCCCACACGTCCTCAGGATCTGCAAACCATCCCAACAACATCAGTTGGGCCCCAAATGCTTCAGGTAGGGCAGAGGAAGGTCGGACTGCCCCCTCTGAGTGGTGATGAAAGGCCAGGCTTACATGTGCAGTAAAAATGTGGATAAATAATCCCTCCCTGGTCATAATGCAAGAGCTCTGGCAGGGAATGGGTCTGACTCTGCTGGGGCAGCATTGCTTAATTTTGGTTTTTTGAGCACAAGTGTAAAAAAAAATAAAATTAAATGAGGATAATGATAGAAAAATACCAGCGGGGTGCCACAACATCTTCATTAGCAACCCGAGAGAGGATGCAAACAGCAGGGAAATTAAATCTGCAGACAGTGCTAAACAGGGAGTGGGTGACAGCAGTGAAAGGGCTGAGAGATAATGGGAGAGTCACAGTGGGGACAGACCACAAAACCATGGAATCACAGACTGGATTGGGTTGCAACGACCTTAAAGCTCATCTCATTCCCACTCCTGCCATGGGCAGGGACACCTTGCACTAGCCCAGGATGCTCCAAGCCCCGTGCAACCTGGCCTTGGACACTGCCAGGGATAGGGCAGCCCCAGTTCCTCTGGGCACCCTGTGCCAGGGCCCCACCACCCTCACAGGGAACAATTCCTTCCCAACATCCCATCTAACCCTGCCCTCTGGCAGTGGGAAGCCATTCCCTGTGTCCTGGCATTCCTTGTCCCCAGTCCCTCTCCAGCTCTCCTGGAGCCCCTTTAGGCACTGGAGGGGGCTCTAAAGCCTCCTCGGAGCCTTCTCTTCTCCAGGCTGAACACCTCCAGGACGAAGAAAAACAGACCCAAGACCAGGAAAAGTCTCCCTTGCCTATGGGAACAAATAATCACAAGAGTCAAACCAAGCTTCTGTGGCTGCCAAAAAACACTGGATCACCATCAAAACACCATGAGCAAGCCAGGAACTATTTCATCCTCGGGAGGTTGGTATAACCTGCGAGCAAGGCTCGCCCTGCACTTGTGAAATGATTTCTTCTGGAACATGCGGGAGCCTCAAACGGGAGGTGGTGAGGAGGAGAGGTGTGAGTCAAAGCACAGCGCCTGGAAAAGCTCCACGGCGGCTCAGTCCCCGAGAGGTCTCTGCTCCGCATCACCTCCCCTCGCCTGCTCACACATTCCTTGAAAATATCCAATGTTTCTGCACACCCTAAGTGGTGAAAAAGCATCATGTTCCTTGCCTCTCTCCCTGAGCTACAAGGAGTCTTTGCACACCAGGAAATGGCTGGATCACAGTGCTGACGCTGCTGATGAACCTGGGCTGAAACACCCACGTGAGCAACGGGAATTTCTCACTCCCGGCGAGACCCAACTCGGATTTCTGAGCTGATGCTGCACACTTTGTCATCTTGCTGACATTTGCAATTAAATTCAGCTCAGCTTCCTTCAGATGCACTTGCTGCTCCTGAGAACCCACAAAACCGGACATTTCCTCAGAAAGCAACTGCAGAAAGGCTCAGATCTCTGGATTTAAGCTCACAAGCGAGGGAAATTAACACCGCTTAAAGGAATCCTGGGAAAAACGGACAAAACCACCGTAAAAAGGCAGGAAATTAGGAATTATAAGTAGTTTGCAATTCGGGAGCGGCAAAAAGCCAGAGAAATGCAACCCGGGGAATGTCACAGCACTGAGGAGAAAGGGAAATCTGTCGTTAACAGGTTGGATAACAGTGCTCCTGGAATACGCTGCTCTGCCTCCAATGCCTCTGCGGCCAAGCAGCGCCAGCAAACTGGGAGGGATTTCCAGAGGACGTGGCTAACTGTCAGGGTCCTCCATGGGAAGATTAAATTAGCACAGTTCCCAGATCGGAGACACTGTCACAGCCATTCTACCAATGCCTGAAGAACACATCCACAAAGGAAGAGCAGGGATTGTGACAGACAGAAAAGTACTTGTAAGAGAGCAGGATCTATTTTTCCACCACTGTTACAGACAGCAGGAGATGAACAGGAATCTCCACTGAAGCCTAAACTGCAAATTAGTGGATGCTACAAAAGAAAATGCCTGTAGCGGCCTCGGTGTCCCTTCCTCTCTCTCTCCCAAGGCTTGTTCCCATACAATGCCAAATACTCTTGTAGGTTTCATGGTATTCCAGTCCCAAAGCTCCCTCTGCTGCTCATACTCCAACCTCTCTGCCTCCCTCCTGTGACTAACAGACACACCAGAAATACACTCCCTGTCTTTCCAGGCATCTCTCCCTGCTAAAAACCTCACAGGGTTTGGGAAAGCCAGAGGAGCACTTCCTGAGAAACAGCCCCAACTCCTGCTGCCTCTCCAGCTCATCACAGCAAGATGACCCTGGTGGATTCCTTCCCAAGGAATCCATCTTTCCATCTCACAAGATGGTCATGGTTCACTATCAAGCCCTCCACGGTTTGGTGATTCCCACCAGACCAAACCTGACAGACACAAGGGGCAGGGGAGTGAATGGGGATGAAATGGGATCAGGAGCAGCCGTGCTGTGCTTGGTGCTAAGTGCAGGTTTTGTAAGTCCATAAAACACACCCCAAGGAAAGCCCCTCCTCCAAATTTTGGGCATGGAGTCAGTTACAGCATCAGACTTGGACCTCAGGAGGTCTCCCAACCAAAGCAGGGCCAACACTGAATTCAGGTGAGGCTGCCCACGGCTCTGTCCTCTTGGGTCTTGAAAATCTTTCCAGGTGAAGACTGACCAACCCCTTGGGCAACGCCTGCCCCACTGCTGGGCCATCCTTATGGTAATTTGTTTCCTTAAGCCACATTGAACCCTCCCCTATCAATTTATGACCCTCCCACCAGGTAAGTCAGCGAACAGCCTGGCTCTGTGTCCCAATAATCTCCTTGCAGGAAGTGGAAGATCTCTCTGTCTCCTGCCTCTCCTCACAGGGCTCCAGCCCCTAACCACCCTTGTGGTCTCCACGGGACTCGCTCCAGTTTATCAACAATTTTATGGTGATCCAAGTATTCCAGATGTGGTTTAACCAAGGCAAAGAGGAATAATCACTTCTACTGGCTATGACTCCTCTGGGATTCATGCCTGCTCCAGGACAGCAGGTTAACAGATACTCTCCATTCTTAACTATTGGATCCAAGAAGGTCATCAGCTTAGTCAAGCATAAGTTTATCCTTAGGTAAATCCACGCTGGCTATTCCTAATGTCCTCCTCCTCCATGTGCCCAAAACTGGCTTCCAAGAGCAATCTCTCTATGAGGTTCCCAGAGACCAAGGTGAAGCTGACTGGCCTGAAGTGTCCAGATCATCCTTCCTTCCCTTTCTAACCACAGGTGCAACAGGACAGGGTCCTCTCCTGTTTCCATAACCATCCCAAGGTAAGAGTGGCCTCACAAGGCCACCTGCCAATGCTCCCACCACATCTGGACACACACCATCATCACCCACAGACTTGTATGGGTTGAGATTTCTCAGAAGACTCTGGCTTCTAGCCTTGCTTCTCTACAGGTAGCCCTGTGGCTCTCCTGTCCATCCTCTGTGGTGGGAAAGAGTTTACCTCCTCCCATGGCTCCTTCTCCAGGTCACTCAGTGCCCCAACCAGGCAACTCACCAGCTAAGCCAGTGTGACACCACCAGTGAGGCCACTGTGACCTCCAGCTCCTGGAAGAAGCACCAGGCAGATCCAGCAGCTACAGACCATGATCCCTCTGCATGGGCCAAGCCACCCTCTCCTACACCAGGGCAGTCAGTGCCACCGGCACCACAGGGCAGGGACGAGGTCCCACGGCACAGCACCACCACTGCTGCAGAGTTTTCCATGTTTCCATGCTGTCCTGAGCTGCCAGGCCCCCTCGTGTCCTCTGCCACACAAACCCCTGCAATAACTTGTGTCTTCTCAACACAATCTAAAATTTCCACTCAATGTCTTCTCCAGAGGCGAGTTCCACCACTTTAAAAACCCGCTGGTAATGCAAGCTTGGAAAGGTTCATTTCTGTGCTCACCTGCTCCTGAAATTGCTCTTGTGATAAACAATCAGTCACGTCCACACAGCCCAGGAGGCATCCTGAGGGATAATCACTCGGAAATTCCACATCTGCAGCAAAAGAAACATCTCTTCAGGGAGCCCATATTCCCACACACAGCTGGGGTCTTCCAATCCCCAGGTGCCCTTCCCTCTCCTCCAGGCACCTCTACTTTTTGAGGCACAAGAACACATACAGCAATTGTAACACTTTTTTGTGCCTTTTCCAGGTCAGGATCTTCCCCATGAAGGACTAAGGCTGGGAAATTTAATTTTATATATAGCTTTCCCTGCTCAGCAGAGGGATTTCTGACACTGCTCATTACGTGGCTCAGTGTACCAAATCATTCCAAGAACCGGGGAGAGGAGTTCACCTTTCTGGAGCAGCATTCTGTAGGTGGCCTCCAGTTCAGAGATTTCCTGAGGGGAAGGTCTTTTAGCAGTAGCTGCAATCCATAACCTCCCTCGATGAGATGTGTACCAGGTCCTGCCCTCCACCCTAAAGAACAGAGGAAAATTTAGGACTAAAATTCCCGCAGAAATCACCCACACGGTCAGATTTTTCACTCAAACATAGTCAATTCCTGCTGCTAAGCTTTGCCCTGATTATCCCGACTCAAGCAATGTGTCAGGACCACAAAGAAAAGCTGAGATAGGCAAAATATAATGTCACAAATAAAGCAGAGTGTGTCCTCGGGGCTTTAGAGGACATCAATCCCCAGCAGGGCCAGCAGAACACACATGCAGGACAATCTGCTCACAAAAGTCCCTTACAAGCTCCCAAAGTCACATGGAACAATCAAGGGAGCAATAAGGGACTAGGTCTCTGCATGGAACAGCTGTCTGGAGATCCTGGAATTCTGCAGCTGTACCAGAGTGGCAGGAGCATCCCCAGAACACCTGCATGCAGAATCCGGGCACATTAAGATTTACAGCACCTTTACCTTGGGAAGTGAAAAAGCTTCACTCTCCAAAATGAGAAATGTGGTGAAGGGGAAAAAAAGGCAAAAGAAGATTTTTTGTTCACTATTAACAGTAGGAACTTCTCTTTGTAACCCAATTCCCAGCCCAGGGGGGAAGGTAGTGGCAAGGGTTGGGTTTCTTTTAAACAAAGCCTGGTGCCACTGTTGCCTTCCTTACACTGAACAAAAACCCAGAACATATTTCAAGTGATTACCTTATTTGCTTTTCAAACTCCACACAGCAACACCCTAACTACAGCAGCGAAATCTCAGCCTCTCTCTACATTCACCCACTGTGAAGAAACTTGTCCTTTATGGGTTAGGTACTATCCCAAAGAAAAAAAAAAAAAATGAGGTTCTCCAGCTCCTCAACCCATCATTACACTGGAAGAGGAAGCACAGCTTCCACACTTGGAGCTATCACAGGTATCAGTTGTTGCACAGAGCCAGTGGGTCCACAGAGATCCTCGGAGGAACACAACTTCC
This sequence comes from Gymnorhina tibicen, assembly GCA_013399875.1. NCBI lineage: Eukaryota > Metazoa > Chordata > Aves > Passeriformes > Artamidae > Gymnorhina > Gymnorhina tibicen. The sequence continues at coordinate 1,065,903 of VXAZ01009307.1, read as the reverse complement.
CACCTCCCCCGTGGAGCAGGAGCTGCCTGGGATACCTTCACCTTTTGATTCCTCTCACAAGCAAGGAAGCCCAAGGCTGGTGCAGGCTGAGGCACCAACCATCATCCGAGATCTCCTGCAGCTCTCGGTCCTGGATCCGCAGCCTGTTCCTCTCCAAGCCAGACTCGCTTCCAGCCTCCATGGAATGAATGGTTTTCCTTTGCGGGAGCAAACCAGTTTGGTCCACCCACTTGAGAGTGTTCAAAACAGAGAAAAGGTTAGCACTTCTCCAGGAATAATGTGTATCAAGTGCAAATCCTATTTGAAGTTTTCCTTCATTACCCTTATCCCCTTTCGAAAATGGGAATCTGGCAGAAAAGGCTTCATAAAACAGAGCTGAAAGAGTGACACAGCCTTAGGCTGACTCTCAGAAACTCTTCTGCATTCCTGAAAAGGAGGCAGGAGGCTAAAACTCCAATAAACCAACCCACCAGGAGCAGGGCATTGGCAAACCTCTATCCCAAACTGAGATGGCCAGTGAGGGACACAGGGGAGGTGAGAAACAAGGAGAAACAGAGGAATGGCTTCCCACTGGCAGAGGGCAGGGTGAGATTGGATATTAGGAAGAAATTCTTTACTGTGAGAGTTGTGAGATGCTGAAACAGATTGTCTAGAGAAGTCACCTCATCTCTGAAAGTGTTCTTGGCCAAGGCTGGATGGAGCTTGGAGGAACCTGGTCTAGTAGAAGGTGTCCCTGCCCATGGCAGGAGATGGAATGAGATGGTCTTTAAAGTCTCTTTCAACTCAAACCACCCTGTGATCCTTTGGGGTACTACAGACGTGCTGAAATTGACAATACTTAAGCTCAACTCTCCCAAAATTAGTCACTACTCTGGAATAAACCACTGAAGCCCCACTGACCAAAGGAGCAGGCTGGAGGAGACGGGGATTCACCAAAACCCCAGAGTTTGGTGTCATCTCTGCCCTGGGGCTCCCGGCTGGCTCGCTCAGTGCACCACAGCTCATGGCCTCAATGGTCTCATCCAGTCTGCAAGCACAAATGAGAGGGATGAACATTCCCTGCTTCCCCTGGGAACATCTCCCTTCTCCCCATACACTCTGACCCAAAGCATTTTTTGCCCCATTCCCCCCAACTAAATGATTTCCTTGCTCGGTCTGACTTCCAATTTGAGCAGTCACTGCTCTCTACTGCAGAAATTCAGCTTGGTGTGAATTTGAGCTGAACTGGTTCTGTTGAGACAGGCCTCCTGCAACACCTCTTTCCCAGGCAGCTTTCACAGGCGTGTCAGACCACTCTCCATAAGGATTTGCACCTCCTTGTTCTCAGGCACGCTGCCAGTCCTCACTCACTTGCTGTGGTACTCAGCCATGTTGTTGTCTTCCTCCAGGATCTGCCTGCCAGCAAAGTCGATGGTGATTTTCTTGGCAAGCCGAGAGGCGTGGCGCAGCTCCCGCAGCTCCTGCTCCCTCTTCTGGAGCGCTTCCCTTTCCTGCTTGGAGAGCCACTGGTTGGAGTCCGTGGCAAAGTAATCCGACTCATCATCGATGACCTGGGTCCGACGCACGCTGGGAGAACAACCCCCAAAGGAGAAGATGAGCACAGTGGGACCATGGCAGAGCCTCAAACCCACCCTCCGACCTGCTCCTTTCCCACCTCTCTGGAGAGCTGGACTGTCAGGGACAAAAAGCAAGGACACCCAAACGGGATCCATTCCAGAGACTCACTCTTGTCCCACCAAATGCCGTAGTTCAGGTGTCTGTGGCTGCAGTCTGGGTTTTAGAAGGAATTCCCAATGTTTCGGCTAAAGGCACCTCACCTGCCAGGTCACTTGTGCTATTCATGACAGTCTCCCACCTGGTATCTCACCTTGTTCTGTCAAATTCCAGCAACTTGTCTTTGTGCTTCACAGCCATCTCCAGGCCTGATTTGAGTCTCGCTTCCTGGCGAGGCAGCAAGCCTTTGCTTATGGCATCCAAATTCCCTGAACTTTCAGCGCCTGAGACACAAAACAAACCACAGCTCAGCAGCCAGTGGGTTAAAGCCATTTGGGTGGGCCAGGCTGCAGAAATGCCCCCTAAACTAAATGCCATCCCAGGAGTTAAAAGTACAGCTTTGCAGTAAGATCAGCATCTTTCCAGGGAGGCTGAAGCCACAATTTTCCCTCAAGCCCATTTCACAGACTCCCTTCCTCCAAAGAGGAGGAATCACTTAAATATCCCAGTGACAAAGTCTGGGTAGAATTTAGGGAGAAGCTCTTGGTCTTTGGTTCTCCTTCACCCTTCCCTAACAATTTGGGCAGTACAAATTCCTCCCATCGCCAACCACAGGCCTCAGGTCATAGAATCATGGAACGGTTTGGGTTGAAAGGACCTTAAAGCTCATCTCATTCCACCCCCTGCCATGGGCAGGGACACCTTCCACTATCCCAGGGTGCTCCAAGCCCCATCCAACCTGGCCTGGAACACTTCCAGGCATGGGGCAGCCACAGCTTCTCTGAGAAACCTGTGACAGGGCTTCCCCACCCTCACAAAGAAGGATTTCTTCCCAATATCCCATCTAAATTTCTCGTCTTTTAGTTTAAAACCATTCCTTCTTGTCCTATCAGTATCTGCCCATTCAAGTAGTCCCTCTCCCTCCTTTTTTTATAAGCCCCTCTAGGCACTGGGAAGGGCTCTAAGGTCTGGAGGTTTTTCTTCAGCAACAAGGCCTGCTTTTTTGGAGTCCCCTCCTAAAAGACAAACCCTCCCCACATGTTGCTGCCCCCCACAAACAGCCTCTTGCCCAGGACAGATTCCAGGGAGACCCAGAGCCTTCTGCTGCTTTTGTGGCGTCCACGAACAATATTCAATCCTGACACACCACACCAGGTTCCCCAAACCAGCTGTTTCCAGAGATGGAGAACTCTATTCCCAGCAAATGCTCTGCCTTCTTAATCCCTCCTGGCAAGGGGCCCAAACCCAACCAACCAAAAAACAAGGAACAACCGAAAAAACCCACAAAAGGTTTGAACCAAAGCCATGATGCAACAAACCAGTGTATTTCACCACACTGGGAAATGCCTCCGTTTCAGGGAAACAATTGCCTGTATCTCCCTTTGGTCGCTGATCCATAATTTTTATTCCCAAAACAAACACCAAACCACATTCCAGCTTTTACCTACACAGATAACAAAGCAAGAGCTGGCAGGGGCTGGAGGGAAGAGAGATAGAACAAGTAAGAAAAGGGATCCTGAAGTACACCAGCATCTGTATGGGAAGGCTAGAACAGCCTGGCTGGTGCTGTCAAGGACTTCCATCCTCATGCCACCTCCACAGCTCTAAGGAAAAGCCCAGACCTGGAGTTTGTATTTCCCCCCCAGACCCAGAATACCCACTTCCCCAGTTCTTCAGCAAAGTGTATTTTCCAACCAAGAACACCACGACCTTGGCTGCAGTTCAGCTAAACTCAGACAAACAATGCACAGGTCTTCACTGGGACACTGGGTAGTATTTCCTCTTGCTTTCCTTGGCTCTGTTCCTATTTTTAGCTCCCAAGATAAGTGTGAGACCAGAAGAGCCATTAGGAAATATTAACCACCACCTCTCTAAGCCCAGCAAATCAGACAGCAGCACTTCATCTTCCACAGCACACATGCCAGAGGAGACTTATCCTAATTTTCAAGGACTGCTACAATGATCCGGTTCATGTGATTGATTCTGGAATGCTGAACGAGCAGCCCTGGGGCCTCAGGGCAAGGACAACCCGCGCTGCCATTTGACACTCGCCACTGCCACCTCTGCCGAGGCCCGGGAATGCTGCTGAGCGCTTGCAGGAGAATCCAAGGCGCCAACTTCAATCCATCCCTTTAACGCCTACCACAGACACGGGGCCGCAATGAGGGCAAGCGGCTCAGTGAAGCCTGAAGGAAATAACACGCACAAACCATTTGGATTCATTCTGTTCCAGGTATGGAATTGCTACTGACCTGCCATGAGCTTCTTCAGCAGCTTCTGGCTCTTGTTGGAGTCCCGCTGAAGAATGTCTTGCTCTTCTTTAGTGCACACCTGAGGAAAAGAAGGAAATGAAAGCTTGGGAAGGACATCACATGCGAAGGATGTCACAGATGGCCAGTTTCAGAGCCCTGGACAACAGTTCAGGCTGTTTAAAGTGGCAGTTGCAATCCACACCTCCTTCTCTTCCCCACTGACACGGGGAGAACCCTGGAAATTCATTCTTTACTAAAAGAGAAATGCAGAGTTTGGTTTCTTCCGGTTCTGTGGGTGGACATGTTGCTGACTGAGCTCAAAGGACAAGAGGTGAGCTCAGAACCATCCCAGGCAGAACCACAACCCTTAACTTAGAGGTTTTCTCTCCTTCTTGGCCACTGGGAGTTAAACTGATCTTTCAGAATAGCAACCAATCTGCTTTAAAACATTTTGTTCTACCCAACCAATATTCTCCTCTCCCATGAAGAGGAATTTCCTCTCATCTGCCATCAGTAACTTGCCCCCTTTCTCCAGAAGGTGCCCTTTGAACTGAATCCGGGTGTTAACAGGTATCCCAAGGGATCCATATTGCACAAGAGTTGAAAGAAAGGCAGGACATTGCTCCTGACAAGGCGACCAGGGCGGTGCCCAGGATGGGGCTGAAGCCTTGCACAGATTTTGGACACTGGTGTGACACACAGGAAACTGTCAGAAACCAGACAAGCTCCAAATTACGAGGGAAACCTCCTAAGAGGTTCTTTCCTTCCCTGCTTTAGAACTCTGCAAGAGGAACTTCCATCTAAAGGGCTGATTCAGCCACCTTCTGCAGGTCCAAGAAGGGCAGTAACTCCCTGGTTACTCACCAGGGCCCCGCAGAACAGGCAGGGCCCGGAGCCCTCCTGCTCGCAGACGATGCGTCCGCACTCCAGGCAGTTGTTGATGAGCTTGTGCTTCTGGCCCAGGCACTCGCAGGCGTGGCGGCCCGGGATGAGCACAGCCAGCCTGTCCTGCCCCTCCCTGGTGTACAGGCTGACGTACTTGGGCTTCTTCTTAGAGGAAATGCTACTGCTGCCGACTCCGCTGCTGCCCTCCTGGGCCTGGGAAGGAAAAAATAGACAAGCAAACTGTGCTCCCAGTGCAGCACTGGCAGCAGAGAGCGAGCACTGACCCCCGGGCAGCCCGGGAGGCTCAGACAAGTGTTATTCTGCCTCACTGGAACGAAACTTGGACCAGACCCCAGATTGAGCGGAAAGACAAGCTCAGGCCAGCCAGAAAAGCTCCAAGGAATCCAAACAAAGCAAGGACACCAGGATGCACTCGAAGTTTGCTGCCCATGCCAGCCGGAGCCGCTGGGATTTGGGCAGCGAGCGCTGCCGTCCGCGCTGCTCCACTCCTGCGGGAGAGCCTCATGCCTGTTTAACAGCGCCAAAGAGCAGCTCAGCTACTCCCAAGTTGATTTCCAGGGATTATTTAGATTCCTTGTTTGTAGCTGTGCACCCTGTGTGTGCCTGTCCCCAGACCCAGCAGGTGGTGGCAGCAGGGCCACTGCATTCACAGCCACGTCACCTCCCAGCAGCTTCCCCAGGTCCCACCTGGCACAGCCACCTCAGCAGAGGTTTTCCACACAGGAAGGTTCAAGTACTGAGCTGCAAAATAAATTCTGCTCCTCCTTCTACGATCTGGCCTCAGTGATTTCACGATTCACCTCCGAGTTTCAGTCTGGTTTAGTGACAAGCAGATGCAGCATTTCCAGTCCCCCCAGTTTTAGTGCCACTGCCAGATCCAAACACCGCCACCACGAAAGAAACCCAAAACAAGATAAAGTGACTTTGGCAGATTTTTCTCACCCTTTTTTTTACATTTTAATTAAGTTAGAAGGCAACTACAAGGAAATGGAACATCACTGTCCATTTTTAACCCTCCAGCTCAAAAAGTGGCATTTTATCCTAGAAACACTTTCACAAACACTTTCAGCCTTTGCAGCCTCCCTGCTCCAAAAAGTTCCATTTAAAAACATGAATTCAAGTTCCACTCTTTACTCAGGAATAGCAGCATTTCTCGGGTTTTAGTGTTTCTATGCTCTTATTCCCCAGTTTCTTTCTGAAGTATTTCAGTTGCCAATTAATGCTTTAATCAGTGTGACTGGGAACATTTAAATACAGCAGGAAAGGATGTTCTAACCACTTGGTGGCTTGAATTCCCCACCCTCATATCTGATTTAAAGAAATCTCTTTTATTCCTAATTACAGCCTCGACTTCCTTCATCTGCTCTTTCCTTTCAGGCTTTCTGGGGGAAGAAAAATCTACGCTGGCATATTTGCTACCTGATGATTATTTTACTCCCAGTTATAGACACAAACAGACACTACCTTTCTCCCCAGCCTGGATATCTTAGAAACATGGAAATGGTTAGGTTGGAAAAGCCCTCCAAGATCACAGAGACCCATCATTAACTCTCCTTCCTTTCCTCTCTCCCTCCCTCCTTTTCCCTCTTCCTCCTTCCCTTCTTTCCTTCCTCTCTCTCTCCCTTCCACCCTCCCCAAGTGCCACATCCACAGGTTTTCTGAACCCCTCCAGAGATGGTGACTCCACCACTGTCCTAGACAGCCCATTACAGTAGCTGGCCACCGTTTCCATTAAAAATTTTTTCCCCAGTATCCAACCTAAACCTCCCCTGGCACAGCTTGAGGCCATTTCCTCTTCTCCTGTCCCTGTTCCCTGGGAGTAGAGCCTGACCCTGCCGGCTGCCCCCTCCTGTCAGGGAGTTGTGCAGAGCCAGAAGGTCACCCCTGAGCCTCCTTTTCTCCAGGCTGAGCCCCTTTCCCAGCTCCCTCAGCCACTCCTGGTGCTCCAGCCCCTTCCCAGCTTTGTCCCTTCTCTGGACATGCTCCAGCACATCACTGTCTTTCTTGTGAGGGGCCCAAAACTGACCCCAGGACTTGAGGTGTGGCCTCACCAGGGCCCACCTGGGCATCCCAGTCTGACATATCCTGGACACTCATTTCCACTTTCCAATCACACCTTTACCAATGTCTGACATCCCCTTTACCCAGGCCCCAGGTTTCAAGCCTTTCCAGTGACCCCCAGCCTCCCTGGCATGCCCCCCACACTCACCTTGGCCAGGTCCAGAGGGGTTTTCACCTCCTCCCCCCGAACACTGGGCTCGGTGTACGCCGGCGTCTCCTGCTTGTTCCGCCCTTTGCGTTTCCCCTTCTTCCCTTGGTCCCCAGCCCGCGGCACTTCCGAAGCCTCTGGAAGTGTAAGCAAGCACAGAGAGAGGCTGGATAAGTGCCAGCAAGAGAAAGATGTCCCTGGCCTCTACCTGGTGACTGAAAATGGGAAACTGTCCCGACACTCAGGAATGGGACCGGTATCCATACAGGGACTCGTGGCATGGAATTGTAACCACAATAACCAAGTTTATTTGAGAGTTTTCCACTCTGCACCACTCACCGTCCTTTTTCCGATACACTGGGAAAGGCTCGGAGGGCAGCTGGGCAGATTTCCTCCACCTGGCCAGCAGCTCTTCCACAAACCAGCTCTTCTTCCCGTCGGTGCCCTGAACGAGGTCAACAACGTACTCCCGGATCTCATCCTCGTTTGTGATCGACAAGATGTACCTACGAGGGGCCAGGGTGGATAAAAATGGGTGAGAGGGCGGATGTTCCGATGTCTAATCCAGCGGTTTCATCGCACAGGTGTGTCACTTATCCACAGGCGTGTCGTTTATCTCTTCTCCGATCAGGTTTCTGAGGAGACCATGGCAGGGAAGACCATGGCAGGGGGTGGAACGGTATGAGCTTTACGGTCCGTCCCAACTAAGAGCAATCTGTGATTCTTTGACCCCACATCCCCTCCCGCCACCTCCCCTCCCCAAATCTCCGCCCGAGCGACAACCCCGGGCACAGATTCCCGACAGCTGCTCTGACACACGCTGTTTCCTCCGTGCTGGACCGAGGGGCCCCTGCCAGAGGGCAGGAGGGCCCCGCCCGGCCCCGGCCCCGCTCACCTCACCACCTCCTCGCCCACGTCCAGCCCGAAGTCCCCGCGCAGGTGTTGGACGCACCAGGCCAGGAGCGCGCTGGGCGCCGCCATCTTCCGTGGGGGACGGGAAACGGCGCCGCACCGCCCGGCACCCTCCCTTCCCTTCTCTTCCCCCCGGGAACGCGGCCGCGGAGCGACCGTTCCGGAAGCGGTTCACAGAGTCCGGGAATAGTTTGGGTGGGAAGGGACCGTAAATCCCATTCCATTCCCACCCCCTGCCGCGGGCAGGGACACCTTCCACCAGACCAGGTTATCCAAGCGCCGTTCAGCGTGGCCTCGAACACTTCCGGGGACGGGGCAGCCACAGATGCTCTGAGCAACCCGTACCAGGGCCTCACTCTCCTCACAGGGAATTTCTTCCCAATTTCTTCCCGCCTGGGCAGAGGAGAGCGGGAAGGGGAGCGGTTCGGGGGCGGCCTCGCGCTCCATTGGCGGGCTGCGGCCAATGGCGCGGCCGGGGCGGGGCCGGGCCGGGCAGTGCCGGGCAGGGATGGCGCGGACCAAGGCGGCGCAGGGCGGCCGCGCGTTTCGCAAGGGTGCGGGGCCGCGGGAATGGAGCGGAGGGGGAAGGGAACGGGACGGGACGGGACGGGACGGGACGGGACGGGACGGGACGGGACGGGACGGGATGGGAGGGGNCCGGCCTGTCCTCCTCCTTTCCTCCCCTCTCTCCTTCTCTCCCTCGCTACATCCTTCCTTTCTTCTTTCCTTCCCTCTCTCTCTCCCGCCCTCTCTCTCTCTCCTTCCTCCCTCCCTTCCTTCCCCCCCCACTTCGTCCCTCTCTTTTCCTCCCTCCCTTCATCCTTGCCTCCTTCCTTGCCTCCCTCCTCCCTCCCAGGACTGACATCGCACTCCCCGCAGGTGACAGGCGCCCCGTGGGGCTGAACCGGGTCTGTGTGAGGCCGGTGCCCGCCTGGCAAAGGGGCATCAGCGACTTCCTGAAGCTCCCGTCCGAGGAGAACGGGGCACCCGACGGAGACGCACCCGGGACCAGCGGCCTGGAGTGGGTGTTGGGGCGAGGGGAGGCACAAGTAGGGGGATGCAAGTTGGGATTATTTTTCCTCCGTGACTCTGTGAAGCTCCAGTTTATCTTTGAAGGAGCAAGCGACCAAATATAGATACTCCCAAACTGCCAGGGGGAGCCCATGAGAATCAGCCCCAAACTGTCCTGCAGGACAAGCAGACAAAGGCTTTTAAGGGCATCCCATCTGTTGGTGAAAGAGGAAGCGTTTGCTGTAGCACAGGAAAACTTTCATCCCTTTAATTTGGAGTTTGTTGGGCCGAGTAAGAACCAGGTGGTGAGAAGAGAATGCAGAGTGTCCCCATCCAAAACAATTTGCAGCTTCCCAGTGTGTTCTGGAAGAAGCAGGAGCTGTACTCGCTCAACTGCACAAGCTTTTTGTTCCGTAAGTTAGTTGGGTGGAAACTCAGGCGTGAGATGGGAGTTATGCAGCTTCCAAAGAAAGGTGTGGAACCTGCATGTGGCCCTTGGGGTCCAGGACATGCAGGGACCATCCAGGGGTGTCTTGCTGTGGGATGTTTTCTTTCCAGTGTGGAAGAAATGTCTCTGCAGCTGCATCTGGGCTCAGAGCACTCGGTATAAAGCAGCCCCTGTCAGTCCTGATGCCTCAGGACTAGTCTTAGTCCTTAGCCTTAGTCTGAGGCTAATTAAAGTAATTTGGGTCACGTGGGCTTTGGGAAAAGGTCTTTGTTAGCCTTTCAAACCAGAGTTGGGTTCTGCTAATGCTTCTGAAATAATACTCCTTACAGAGCTCGGCCCCTGCCACTGGATCCTGCCGAAGATGGAGAGTGCTTGGAGGAAGAGTAGATGTGATCTGACCTCAATTTTCACGTTAAAATGCTCCTACCTGAGCTGGGTTTTGTACATTTGTATAGTTTTTTAACGGTTTTTTATGGCTTCCTTTCAGCTTTCAGACTAAAAGTCTGAGAGATGGCACAAACACTGGAGAAATTAATTAATTTTTACTGTTTGGCACTTAATATTCAGTGTAAAGGACCGGTTTAATTTTTATCTTGGTTTGCTTGAGTTCCTCCTGCATGTTGGGCAGCTTTTGTCTTTCATCTTCTGACTGCCTTGTGCTTGTCCAAGACTTGCGCGATTGTGGTTGTTCTGTTTCTGAAAAGCAGATCCTCATTTTTTTAATAAACTGAAGCCTGACCACACACCTGTGTTGTGTCTTTATTGTAGTAAAGCTGTACATGAAGATTTCTTTGTCCAAAGTTGGGAAACTGGATTTGGAAAGACACTGGAGAGGTGGGTGGGCAGCTGGAACTTCCTCTGATTAGAGGTGAAGCTTAATTAAAACAAACTGGTTGTTGTAAAGAATCAGAAAGCTGGGGGAGCAATAAATGGCTGAAACTAAATAAAACTTGTTATTGTGGCTGTTGCCACATAAATTTTGGGGTAAATCACAGGAAAAAAGCAAGTGGGGCCTTGTGATGGGTCTTAATATCAGGGGTTCTGCTTCTGCTCTTCCTCAGAAGCTCCCTGAAAGATCAGAATATTGTTGAGCAGATGAAAAGGGGAATTTAGAAGGAGATTAAAATTTAAATTTAGCACATGAGGAGAGTTTAGCTTTTCAGCTTTCATAGCAGCCTGGTGGGGAAAGCGGTGAGTGCCGTGAAAACCTCTTCCTAAAAAGTCTATAGCTAAAAAGGAGGGTTGTTACAGAAAAGCAGTTCAAGTTTGAACGAGAAGCAGCAATTGATTTCTCCTTAACAGAAAATTTTTAAAAGATTATGTAAATTAAGGGGGAAAATCTGAACAAGCCCCAGCCTTCTTTGCCCTGACACCCCACACAACATCATCACAGTGACGGGTGGCACTACTGGCAGCTCTTTTCTCTCCCTCTGACCTGCCAAACCCACGTAGCCTCAGTTCCGTTTCTCCTCTAAAAATGCCTGGGAGACAGCAAAAACCTCTGGGCTCTGATCAGATCTGTGCATCACCTGCATCCCCTCAGCTGTTACCCATGCTCAGCTGCTCCGTGAGGGCTGTGCAGCTGCCAGGTGGGAAGGGGGAAGGTGAGGAGCGGCTCCTGACAGTGAAATCCAGGCTGCTCATCAAAGAGCAATGGCTCGTGGAGACCTGAATCATGGACCCCAGATTGGTTTGGGTTGGAAGGGACCTCAAAGTTCATCCTGTTCCACTCCCTGCCATGGGCAGGGACCCCTTCCACTGTCCCAGGCTGCTCCAAGTCCTGTCCAACCTGGCTTTGGACACTTCCAGGGAGGGGGCAGCCACAGCTTCTCTGGGAAACCTGTACTAGGGGCTCACCAGCCTCACAGAGAACAATTCCTTCCCAATATCCCATCTAACCCTGCCCTCTGGCAGTGGGAAGCCATTCCCCCCTCGTGCTGTCACTCCAGGCCTTTGTAAATAGTCTCTCTCCATGTTTCTTGTCGGCTCCTTCAGGCCGTGCAAGGCCACAATTAGGTCACCCTGAAGCTTCTCTTCTCCAGGCTGAACAATCCCAATTTTCCCAGCCTTTCCTCCCAGCAGAGCTGCTCCATCCTCTGAACATCTTGGTGCATCCTCTGGACTCACTCCAACAGCTCCATGTTCTTCCTGTGCTGGACTGCTCTCACACATGGTTAAACAGATAAAATCTGATGGGGCTGGGGGCTGTGGAGGGATGTGAGGTGCACAGAAGGAGCTTGGGATCCAGTATGTGCCTCTGTGGTACCCACCCACCCTGCTGGCAACCTCAGGAAAGAGCAGCACTTGGTATTCAGGAGCAACTAGACTGCTTTTGCCTCTAATAAACAAATGAATATGCTCCCTCTGCACAGATAAAATCCAAATGTTTACATCAGCACCTGCAGTCTTAGAGCTGAGACTTTAATAGGAACAAAATGCAGGAGAAGGTGTTTACTTGGCTGCCTTCCTGCCCCGGTGGGAATACGGGAGGGTAACCTTCAACCCATGCTCGCTGGGGCTGGAGCTGCTTTAGCTCCAGCTGTGCCCCTGCTGCTAATCTTTGAGTCTACAGAGAAACAGGAACAGCGCCCAGCTCTTCTGAAAGTGAGGGGGGAAATCAGAAAGCGAGAGAATGCTAAAGCTTGGGAGCTTCAGGCAACCCAAAATAAAATTTATAGGTAAGACCAGACTTCTAGGAGTTTTCCATGTCCAAAAGCTTGCCTGGTTGGGGTTTTTTTGGGGTTTTTTTTCCACAGCTATTGCTGTTCCAATAAAAATCTCCTTAAAATGGCACTGTGTGGGTCTTAGAATGCTGAGGGAGCTGCACCTGTGCTGACACCTGTGCTGACACCTGTGCTGAAGCACTTTCATCATTCTCAAGAAGTGCTTCAATATCGTTGGATATAATTAATAGTGACGCTTAATGTGGGAAAGAGGGGTCATGCACGGTGTTGAAAATTAATTTACGCATAAATTGTCCGTATCACTGTACTGGGTGTAATGTCACAGCATTCACCTGTGACAGGTTTTCCTGTCACCTGACAGGTTTTCCCTGTGAAAGGGGATTTCTGCAGACTTAGGGCAAGAGGTGTGGTCCAGAGAACCTCCTAAAGGGAACAATCAGCTGGAAATCCAGTCAGTATTACTTTTATATCTTCAGAGTAGTTTTCACTTCTGAGGTAATTTCTTGTAATTTTAAGGGATTATTCCATAATGATGGATGATATTTTGGTTAAATCCATATGAGTACCACAACTCACTGACAGCCCCTGCCAGGGCCTAAAGGGGCTCCAGGAGAGCTGCAGAGGGACTGGGGACAAGGGCTGGAGGGACAGGACACAGGGAATGGCTTCCCACTGCCAGAGGGCAGGGATGGATGGGATATTGGGAAGGAATTGTTCCCTGGGAGGGTGGGGAGGCCCTGGCACAGGGTGCCCAGAGCAGCTGTGGGTGCCCCTGGATCCCTGGAAGTGTCCAAGGCCAGGCTGGACGGGGCTGGGAGCAGCCTGGGACAGTGGAAGATGTCCCTGCCCATGGCAGGGGGTGGACTGAGAGGAACTTGAAGATGTTTTCCAACCCAGTCCGGCCTATGATTCCACCACTTTTAAACACCAGTACCCCGTGCTGACCATAGGTGTCAGCAGCACCTTCAGCTACAAACGCTGAGCTGTGCCAGGGACCGGGCAAGGCTCCTTCTGCCTTGGACCAGTTTATTTAGGAAACGTGAAGAGAATGTATAAATGTATGGATGAGAGACTGGAATTGCTCATTTCCTGAGAGTCTGTGTTATCTTGCCAGGTAAGGAAATGGCTTCAGCAAAATCCCCCGCCGTGTCACTGGCTGAATCCCCGTGGCTTCCTCAAACCCAGCGGTGCTGGAGGGACAGGGATGGGCAGTGAGGGCAACCCACTCCCCCCAGCAAATTTTATTCCCATCCCAACACGTGGAATTTTCTTCCAACAGTCCAAATTATTTATCTGATCCCTGACCTTGAGAACATCACAGCCCTGAGAGCACAAATGAGCAATAAACTGTTCTCAGCTGAGCCCCCCATTCATGCCTGAAGGTTCAAGAGCTCCTTTCGACCCAGGCTGGGACACCCACACTTTTCCCCAGGGGACGATGGATGTACCTACATCACAAATGAGAGCCAGGGTACACTGCTGGTACAACTGGACGTGTGTTTCAGCAGGAGCTCTTGGATGCTCCAAGAGCAGCTGCAAAGTGAGCACAGAAAGTGTTTAGGACAGGAGATGAAAGTGTTTAGGAAATAAGAATTCCTGAGGGTCTAATATGTTGAATTTTAAGTCGTACGGGGCAAAATGATCTTTGTTTGGGCAAGAGAGAGTGATGGAACAGATGCCGTCCTGTCTCATCCCCATAGCCCAAGGCTTTTCCTTCGTCACATAAGGATAATTACAAATTGCTGCTGCTCCAGAGCACTTTTGAGCTTTTCCCGGCAGACCCCTTCTCCCCTCGTGTCCGAACCAGGACAGACGGCACATTTCTGTCGGATTTAGCTGGAAGGAAGGATCTCCTGCTGCTGTCCCACAGCCGGGGCTGCGCAGTGGGGCAGCTGGTCGGCGGGGACAGCAGATGTCCGGGCCGTGGGGATGCAGACGGAGGGGAGGGGAACAGGGCCATCAGCTGTCAGGCTGCCGACCTCTCACCTCGCCATGGGAAATCCAGTGACAAATCTCAGGGACCTCATCCCCAGATGAGGGGTTTTCATCGTTTTTTCCGGTTTTCAAGGCTTTTCCTAAAAAAATCTGTTACCAGACCATGTCCAATTTATAGCCACAATTGTTGACTTCCCACTCTTCGGAGTGCAGCCTCCCTGCTGCAGACACTGTGGTTTGGAGCTCAGGTGTTGCCTGCTTCTCTTAAGGGAGTTACACTCGACTCCTTCTACAGCACTATTCATTTTGGTAAATTCCAAGCCTGTTCATGTATATTCCTGCTCTGGATTGAGTGGTTACAGGGCTGTTTCTACTGGAAGAGAGAAGGGTGAGACCTTGGTACCTTCTTGCTCTGAGGAGTCGCTCCTCTGCTCTCACCTCTCTGCCAAAACATGCACTTCTAAGCTTTGTTTTTCCTTTGACTTTGTTTTTCCCCCCTTTGCACATTACCCAGAAGGATCTGAGGTCTGTGTCTGCAGGGTCCCCTCTGCCCACGCTGCCATGTCGCCGTGGTGCCTCCCTGTGCCTGATCCTCAACAGGAGCTTCATTGTCCTTCCCGCTGCTCCGGACAAAGGGGAATTGTCCTGCCCACCAGCTCCAGCCGCCCTGCGGCCGCAAGCCGCTTCATCCCGACCGGAGATGCAAGAAGAAAAGCAGGATGTTTCCCTTCTGTTCATAATGAGGCGCTTGGGAATCGGGCTGGAATCTCACCTGTCTGGGCCGAGTACGAGGAGGCAGTAGAACCTCCGCTGGGGTGCTCCTCATCCCCCCCAAAGCTTTGACCCCCCTTCATTCAACACACACGCTGGTGTTTGGATAAACTCCCAGGGGATTATCACACGGCTAATGAGAATCCACACATTTAATAGGACCGTAGCAAAAGAACCACTCAGACTAAAATTGATGATAAATAATTTTGCAGAATTAAGATGCTCCTTGGGAGTGCCCAAATGGTTCAGAGCAGAAAAAATGGGAGCCGAATCGCAAAAGCGCCTCTCCCTTTGATCAAAGATATTGTCAATATTGTGATATCCACATTATTATTATTTTCCACAGATAATAGCACAAAGAATAAGCAAAATAAACTCATTCCGGAGCAGAGGCTCAGGGTAGGGTTTGACAGAATGCTGCCAGGACAGGCTGTTCAGGAGGCTGCATTGAGACATTCTACTTTTGATACTGACAACATGAAAGGTTTAATAAGAAATGTTAAGCCTTTATTAAACCTATACTTGGTCAGCCGACTGCACATAGGTTTTAAAAGAAAAAGGAAAAAACCTAAAGTGAAATATTCATTTTTATTAGAAGTGGGCTTTGTTTTCAGGTTAATTACCGTACCAGGGAAAAATTTCCAAGCTTGGCCTCAGGATTACGAGGTAGTAGAGGAAACAAATAATTTTAGTGCCTTAATTCTGGATCTGAACACATTTTCCAAGTGATTTTTCCAAATAAACGTGTGGTTCATCCTTGGTAGGGCCCATATACTGGCAAGCTGTCATGTGTGTGGCTGGATAATGGGATTTGTCCCCTGGGAAGAAGGTTTTCCTCATGGTGTTTTTAACCATTTTCAAGGAATGAGCAGCCTGGTCTGGTGGAAGGTGTCCCTGCCCATGGCAGGGGGGGAATGAGATGGTCTTTAAGGTCCCCTCCAATCCAAAGCAGTCTGTGATTCCATGATTCTATGTCAGTTTAAACCATCCATCTGGAAAATGCCAAGTTCTTCACCAGAATCAGCCTGGGAGCATCCACGTGACAACCCCATTGGGTTTTTGCTCTTCTTCCATAGAATCAAGGAATGGTTTGGGTTGGAAGGGACCACCCCAGCAGGTGCTGAACCCCGTCGGATGCTGAGCTCCAATGGGGTGCTGAGCTGAGCCCCGGTTGATGCTGAGCCCCAGAGGGTGCCGAGCCCCGTCGGATGCTGAGCCCGGGTTTGCGCTGAGCCCGGCTGATGCTGAACTCTGGTGGTTGCTGAGCCCTGGAGGGTGCTGAACCCCGTCGGATGCTGAGTCCCAATGGAGTGCCAAGCTGAGCCCTGGTGGGTGCTCAGCCCCAGAGGATGCTAAGCCCCGGCGGGTGCTGAGCGCGGCTGATGCTGAGCCCCTCTGGGTGCTGAAATCCGGAGGATGCCGAGCCCCGGCGGACGCTGAGCCAGGTTTGTGCCGAGGCCGGCTGTTGCTGAGCACCGGTGGGTGCTGAGCCTGGTTGATGCTGAGCCCCGGAGAATGCCGAACCCCGGCGGGCGCTGAGCCCCGCCGGGAGCGGAGCCCCGTGCCCGCGATGCCGCGGCGCTCCCCGCCCGCCGCGTCCTCCTGGCAACGCCACGCGGTTTCCAGGGCCCGCGGTGCCCCGGAAGCG
>VXAZ01009307.1:952579-1049351 GCA_013399875.1 Gymnorhina tibicen | reverse complement strand
GAGGGACCCCGCGGAGGGCGGCGGCGGCGGGGGTCGCAGCTCCCCGCGGGGCGTGGGCGAGGGGAACCGGGGCGGGTTCGGGGTGCTGGGCTGGCGCTGCCCGGCGGGTCGGAACGGCGGGGGTTGGGNCGGGTCGGAACGGCGGGGTTTGGGTCGGGGGAACGTGGCAGCCCTCGCTGAGGGGCTGTCCCGGGAGTGCGGGGCAGGGACCTGCCGGGGAAGGAGCTGGAGGTGCCTTGGGAACTGCCGAGCCTGGTGGTGTTCCCCGTCTAAGGAGGAGAAGTGTTCTGTGTAACTGGAGGTGTATCTGCAACTTATTCGTGTGAAGAAGTTATATGTCCCCCCCCTGTGTCTGGGAAGTATTTCCATATGCTGTTTGGCACAGTGTGGAACTCTAAGGGTTTGTTGTCTTGTCCAAATCATAGAATCGGGATGGTTTGGGTTGGAAAGATCTTAAAGCTCATCTCATCCCGCCCCCTGCCATGGGCATGGACACCTTTCACTAGACCAGGCTGCTCCAAACCACGTCCAAGCTGGCCTTGGACACTTGCAGGGATGGGGCAGCCTCAGCTGCCTCAGGAGGGTGACATCTTCCCTTCCAAATGTTTCACTGCTGCCAACAGTCCCTTTAGGCTTTCTCGACAGTGACTTCTCAGTTTGTGGGAAGTCTTCTGAGCAAAGTCCAAGCTCTGTTGAGCTGCCTCCCGTGCCCTGACTTCGTGTGACATTTTCTGCCTTCTTCATTTCTGGTTTCTGGGCCCACCCTGACCTGCCTGAAGTCCCACTGTCACGGGTGTGACCTCAGACTTGATTTTTTTTTATATCAGTGACCTAATGCCTGTCAGCTTGTGCAGCCACTCCCCAAGTTCTTCAGGACTTGCCTTTGCCTTCTCTCAGCTCCCCAGCTGCCAGCTGTGATTTACCCAGATAAACCATCTCTACATCCCTGGTTCAGTGCTTTGTTGGTAACTCGGTCTGTGCTGGGAGAGGATGATTGGTGAACTGGGAATCACGAGCTTTGTTCCTGTTGAGAAGCTCTTATCAAATATTAGCAGCATTTTCCCACAGACACATTCCAAAAATACAAAGAGTGCCTTTGAGTTACAAGTTTGTGGAGATTCAGGCTGCAAAATCCGTGAAGGATTCCTCACTGCTGGCCAGTGGCTCAAGTTTTGGAAGTGCCGCCTGGGTGGTGAAGTGTTACTGATGAGAGAATTTGGGTTTCGTGACATTGCTGTTGTAGAGAGATGCACACACTGCTTATTTCCGCGTGTAGCTGGGCTCACACTGGAGCTCTTGGAGTCAGGGATGAGCTGGAGGTGCTGCCAGTGATAAATATCAGCAGGAGTTCTTGTACAGGGAAGGTGACTGCTGGCAAGATGTGACCAGATAAGAAAAGAATTTAAATATCGTGGTGTGTAATAAAAAAAAAAATCATTCTTAGTAAAAAAACCCGCAGATGGACTTAGGAAGAGTGGAGGTGAGAGCTGCCAGAGAAATCTCAGTTTCCACGTTGAAGTTCTGGCCACCGCTGTAGCGGCACCCTGGCACTGCTGATATTCCAGCCTTTTGGCAAAAATCTTGCCGACGCCAGTGAAATTTTAGACTATTGGCTTGATAAAATCAGGGCTTTATGCTCACACCTCAGCTTTTTTAGATACAAGTGTTTCTTTAAACGGTTCCTGCCCTGAAATCACTTTTTCTGGACTCGGCTGGTGCCTTTTTCATTTTTTAAGAATTGTTGGGTGGTGAGGAAGAGGAGGCGCAGCTCTCTGCTTTCCTCTGCAAGTCCATAACTCTGTGTTTTCAACTGCTTTCAAAAGTCCTCGCAAGGTTGGGCCAGTTTGGGCTCCTTGCTGTGTTTTGTGTAAATTCTATTTGCTGGCCATGAGGGCTGGAAACTCGCCCCAGATTCTCACAATAAATTTATCCGTGGCTGGTACATACCTGCCTGTGTTTATGCCAGCGTTGCTTCCTATAAATCAGCTCTTCTCTCCATTGGTGCTTTCAGAAAGCTTGGCCCAACTGTTGGCTCCTTATTTTCAAATCCCCACAGTCGCTCTTTTCCATGTTGTCTGTCGCTGTCTTCCCTGCACGTGTTTGCTCAGAGCTAATCCCTGAGGGGAGCAGGGCAGGGGAGGGCTCTCTGGGATGCTGTGCTGTGCCATGGAGAATTCCTTTGTGCTGATATCCTTCATGTCTGGGATAGTTGGGTGGCTCACAGGTCATGGCAACAAGCTAATATCCCGTCCTTCTTTTTCCTTGGATTAAAGAGCTTTCCAGTTCGTAGAAGTGTTTCTTGTAAAGTCTGAAGTGTGTGACCTTGCCTCATTCCAGCCCATCTATCGTGCTCTTCCGTAGGAGTTTCCATGCTGTTCCAGTTCTCTGTATTGGCAACAACGTAGTTTGCCATGCCAGAGTCTCCAATGGAAAATACTCAGGCAGGCTCAGAGCTCCGCTGTGAGGGGAGTCGTGAGCTGGGCAAGATCCTAAGTCCGTCCTAGTCCCCAGCCGCTTGCTGCTTTCCCTGCCCTGACACTGCCCCCTTTTCCAGCTCTTTGGAAGCAATCAGCCACTGTGTATTTTCAGGTTAACAGATGAAATCCTGTGTAATGCCTTAAAAAGTGCTACCAGATGAGACCAGGAATCCATCTGGCCTGGTATCCTGCTCACTGGTAACCAGGAGCAGATGCTTGGGGAGGGGAGAACACAAACACAGCAGATCTAATCCAAGGAAATAGCGCTTTATTTTTTTCTCTCCAGCAGTTCATGACCTCCCTGAGCCAGGTGTTGAATTTAGGAACCTTCATACTTCTCTTCATTATATTCATGATTTTAGGAAAATACTTTTTCCATTCCTGGCAGTCTCTTGGCTGAATTGTACTCATATATTTAGACTTTCCGTGGCTCTTCTTGTTTTTCATGTCATTGCCATCTCTGCTCCGGCCTCCTTGAGACAGGTAAGGCACGAGGGGTGGGGCACAGGACAACGGGGAATGTTGACAGGAGTGCTGGGTGATATTTATGGTGCAGGTTCCTCTGTAGAGGTATTTTAGAGGTATTTTATCCTATATTATTGTCTCTGTAATTACAGGTGTTGTGCTTGTTCATTAGTGATCTTAAAACCACGGAGCCATGTTTTTTGTGGAATACTCTGCTGTAGTCCTGCTTCCTACGGTTGGCTTGAGTTCAGTCTGTCATGTTTCTTGAGGCTGACGTTAGGGTGGTTGTTCCTGATGTGCTGCACTGTGAATTGTATCACCCACTCATATCACGAGATTTTACTGCAATTCCTTGGAGTCATGGCTCTTATTTACTTCTCATCCTGAATTATTCAGAGTAGCAAATGTTGTCATCTTAGTAACACAGCTCAGTGTCGTCGAGCAGAATCCTTTGGTGAGTCCCTTCTGCTGCAAAACGGACCAGTGATACGTTCTTCCCCCTTCCTTACCCTTTTTTACCAGTTATTTATGTGCAGGAAGGATTTTTCCTTTTATCCTGTAGAGTTTTTCTCTCCAGAGAGCTTTGATGGATTCTGCCATGTAGTATTCTTGCTTTTTTCAATGGAGTATATCAGAGAAAATATATATTTTCTCTGTCCATGGCAAAGTGAAGAAGGAAAAGGGTGAAAAAAGACAACAGCCCCTGACTCCTGAGACACAGCTTCATTTTGTACAATATAATTAGCCCTACAGCAATTTAGGCTGGTCTTCAGGCCAGCTCTGGTTTGCCCAGCATGGCCCCTGGGCTGGGGTTGCCCAGATGCCACTGCATTGTTCTGTGGAAGCTGGGCCAAGAGACTTTCAGGTACCAGCTTTCACCAAGGGCACTTCCCCTTCTCCTCCTGTGTGACTTTGGGGTAAAGTGAGGCTGTTGCTGTCACCTCATCATCTCTTGCCACCAAAAGCCTGATTTCTGGGGTCAAGCAGGGAGAGAAGAGATGGCCAAGCTCAGCACAGTGCGTGTAAAACACAATTTTAATTTTTGGGAGATGTTGTCTGATGATTCGTTAACACAATAATAGATCATGTGGCTTCTAACCTTTCTTTCTTACTAAAAACTTGTAAATTTAGATTTTGTTTCCTTCTTGGACATTTAGGTGTGCTGTACAGATGGGTTGGCTTTGATTACTTGGTCAGATCGCACCATAGGGCTCACACCGATATTCCAACTGCCATCCAAGGTGAAGGCAGGAATTAGTTTAGATTAGATGTTAAGATGAAATTCTTCCCTGTGAGAGTGGGGAGGCCCTGGCACAGGTTGCCCAGAGCAGCCGTGGCTCCCCATCCCTGGAAGTGTTCCCAGGCCAGGCTGGATGGGGCTTGGAGCACCCTGGGCTAGTGGAAGGTGTCCCTGCCCATGGCAGGGGGTGGCACTGGATTAGCTTTGAGGTCCCTTCCCATCCAAACATTCCATGGTTCTATGAGTTGCTGCTTCTCTCATCCACTCCTGGGGAGGAATCACTTTTTGCTGTTTAAGAACCGGTGTCACACACTGACCTGGCATTTGCTGTGGTGACGTGGAGCCTGGTTGACGCCGTCTGTCCTGCTCGAGCAGCCCGCTGGTGACGGTGTGCCAGCTGCTGTCGCTGCTTCGGTGTCTGAGGCTCTGTTTTTCTGGTTTCAACTTGGAATTCTGATTTACAGGGGATTTCTTGCTGACACAAAAAACTTGAGTTGCTCAAATGGTGGTGTCAGCTTAGGTCCTCTAAATGTTTGCTTAGTCCTTGTGTTTTTTAATGTCCTGTGGCTCCTCTACTCTCCACTGTGTTCCGAGTGAACTTGCTACATCCACTTGCAAACCAGACATTTGAGTTTTTCCATCATACTTTTAGACTTCCAGCATTTGTGAACAAACACTCCTGACCCTTGGTTTTGTCTTTCCATCTGACTCGTACTGTGTTGATTTTTTTGTAGCTGTGGATTTTCACATGGCTAATTCTCGTCCCATCTGTAGGAGTTCTTGAGGAGATGAGGTTCTTATGAATCACCTTCTTTCCCCCCAAAGCTGCATCCTCCTCAAATATACTCTTCTCTGGATCTGCTGGCTTTCTCTACTCTGCTTCTGCAGTGTGAGAGGAGTCTTTGATTTTGATTGCAGGGGCCACTGTCGTGGTGCTGTTTTGATCCATTCAGTCCTTGTTCTTGTACAGGCTTCCACTTGTCCCAAAACCTTCTCAGATCCTAATGAATCCAAGCCTGAGTGTGGGAGCTGTTCTTTGAGATGCTGTTACACAGCTCTTGCTCATTGTCTTCCTATTCTCAGTCTCAATTTTGTCTCCAGACACTTCCCTCCATCGTTTGCTGGCTGTACTCTTGCAGACAAGGGCCTGGAGTGCCAGGACAAGGGGGAATGGCTTCCCACTGCCAGAGCGCAGGGTTAGATGGGATATTGGGAAGGAATTGCTCTCTGTGAGGGTGGTAAGGCCCTGGCACAGGGTGCCCAGAGCAGCTGGGGCTGCCCCATCCTTGGAAGTGTCCGAGGCTGGATTGGATGGGGCTTGGAGCACGCTGGGCTAGTGGAAGGTGTCCCTGCCCATGGCAGGGGGGTTGAATGGGATAGGCTTTAAGATCCTTCCAACCCAACCCGTTCTGGGATTCTATGAAGTGGTAAAATCTCAGAATTGTTGTACCTACTTCATGTCTATCTTCCACACTAACACCCCCCACCCCCTGACCTTTGTTTTTCACTTGAGGGAGGAGATATTTGAACTCCTTGTTAAATGGCCCATTTGATTTCTGGTTCATCAGACACTCCCTACCTTTTAAACAATCCCTTTTTTTTCTAGAAATTGGCAAAAGCAACAATGAAACTCAATCGGGGTGAAATTACAACCATTTTCTCCTGGCTTTTCATATGTTCTTCCTTCTTGTCGGATCCATTTGGAGCAGCCCATCTCCTGCAATGGATAGATGTCTCTTACCTGTCTGAATCTTCTGGTTTGCTTTGCTCGTCTGTGAGCAGATCTCTTCCGGAGAGCAGCTTAATAGCCTGAAGAGTTGACAGTGATTCCACCCTCAAAATCAGCCTGACAGTTTCTGTGTTGTGGAAGACAATTGAATAGCTTGGATTTGCTGCTCCGAGCATTTAATGCAGGAATTGGGTATATTCACTGGGGAGATGGAAAACTGTTTTTCTGTCTGCTCCTTTTTTTTTTTTTTCCTTCTTCTTATAATTATATTATGACATTCCTGTAGGCTGGGAATATTGTGGCTGTTTACAAAGATGCGAAAAAGATGCGAAGGTTTCTCTGCAGTCCCAAATATTTTTCCTGAAGCCATCGAGTCTCTGTAGCTGTCTAAGATGAGTTGGCCACGTTGTGTGGGGTGCATTAGAGGAGCCACATCATTTATTAAATATCCTGAGTAGCTGCTGTCCTGTATGCATGTTTTAATGTCTAGTGATAAAGCCTGGAGAGTTCATGCAGTTTGTGCTGAGGCTAAGAAAACTCTGGAATACCTGCTTCCTATAGAGCTACTCCTTTTTCCCGAGGAATCGCTGTGCATCAGTGCCAAAGGTAGTTAAGTTGTAGGAGAAACCTATTTGAACTCTGTGAAACCAACCTGTCTGGTGTGCTTCCTGGAGCTATTTATTTTGCGTTGGAAAATACGGTCACTTCCATCTCACCGATTTGCTGCGGAGCTCAGTTCATGATTTAACCCCTGCCATGCCCTGGGCCAATCCCCCAGCATGGGCAGCAGGGCGGGGGGGTTCTGCCCCTCTGCCCTGCTCAGGTGAGACCCCACCTGCAGAGCTGCCTCCAGACCGGGGGTCCCAACATCAGAAGGACGTGGAGCTGCTGGAGCGAGTCCAGAGGAGGCCATGGAGATGCTCCAAGGGCTGGAGCTCCTCTGCTCTGGAGCCAGGCTGGGAGAGCTGGGGGTGCTCGCCTGGGGAAGAGAAGGCTCCAGGGAGAGCTCCTTCCAGGGCCTAAAGGGGCTCCAGGAGAGCTGGAGAGGGACTGGGGACAGGGGATGGAGGGGCAGGACACAGGGAATGGCTTCCCACTGCCAGAGGGCAGGGTTAGATTTGATACTGGGAAGAAATTCTTGGCTGTGAGGTTGGTGAGGCCCTGGCACAGGTACCATTTTGTTTGTAGAAACAAGCCAAACTCAGTGTTCCTTTGTTTTGCACTTTCATTTCTGAGTTACAAGTCAGAGGATAGATTCAGATCGTTTCAGTTGTCATCCTTCACATTAATGGAGGGCTCACAACAAGGAAAACTAACACAGGAAATCTGTCTGCATGTGTCTAGTCTTGCTCTCAGCAAGGAGGGATGTATAAATTGACCATAGACTCATTGACTTGTTCAGATTGGGATGGCCTTTAAGATCACTGAGCCCAACCATTAACGTTACTTCTCTTAGATAAAATTCTTTAGGTGGGTTTTGGGAGAGTAGCAATTTGAGGCCTCTCAGACTTGCTGGATCTTCAAGCTTTCATTCCTCATCACTCAGAATTCCTTCCAGATCTGACTGCCGTTTGTTCGGGTCTACTACAACAAATGAGAGGAAGTTCTCCAAAATACAGCTTTAATATTGTTCATTGACAGTGGCAATTCTGGCAAGTGTAGTGGAAGAGTTTGACTCTTCTCAAGGTTGGAACAAGCTGCTTCACTGTGCAGCAATCCCATCCTGCCTGATCTTGGCTGTCTGTAGTTACCTTGTAACTGTCTTCCTTTTTAATGGACAAGGCCAGTTTAGTTTCTGCAGCTTGTTTTTGTTTCCTAGATCTTAAAAGAACAAGTTTCAATGAGCAAATGAAACTTAAGAACCTTTAACGTCTTATTTTAATGAAGCAGAGGCCACAGGCTTTGTAGTTGTCTCTTTTCAAGTCCAGGTTAGACTTCAAAGGTCTCGCCTTTAGGAGTTTCACGACGACTCATTCTTGCTGTCGCTTTTTTGGCAGGTCACAGCACTCTGGTTTGTGCTGGGGGGAGAGACTGGGGCAGCACGTGCTTTAAGAAACTTCTTAGATGGAAATACACACTTCCAAAATACCTGCGTGTGTCATTCCTCTAGGTACTGAGCTTCTTGAAAGTGTTCAAGGCCATGTTGGATGGGGCTTGGAGCAATCTGGTCTAGTGGAAGATGTCCCTGCCCTTGGCAAGAGGTGGCACAAGGTAGTCTTTAATGGCCATTCCAACCCAAATCGGTCTACAATTTTATGATTCTTCCCCACCCTGAATAATTTTCACTCCCTGTTGCTCTCACATTTTTCTAGCCACAGCCTACCTTAGCTGGCTTGCCTTCAGTGCCAGGTTGGATGCTTTGGAGGCCCTCAGGTTCTCCAAATGATCATCCTGCAGCTGACATCAGGCCTGTAGCCACTTTGGCATCTGATACTGCTTCCCAGCTGTCCTCTGTTTGGAAAGCTTTTGACAGGTTTCCCTTTCTGAAGCAGCTCTGTGCAGTGTTGGCAGTGCTGAGGCTTCAGTTTGACTTGTGATAGATGCAACACCAGTGTGGTAAATCATCGCTGGGCTGTGCTTTGCATCTCTGGGGGGAATATCTCTGCTCAGATCCCTGGTATTCTGTGATTAAAATCCAAAACAATTCACAGCCCTTTGTTTTTGTGTGGATTTGCTGGGTACAGCACTGGTACTCGGTGTTTTGTATCCTTCCTAAATGTTAGAAGTTACTGTGCGTGCCAGAATGCCTTTGCCTGTCAAGATCCACGACTGGGAGCGGGATGTTTTGGAACCACTTGTTCTGTTCTTCCTGGTGCTTCAACTTTAAGGAGACAATGAGATTGACAGCAGGGGTTTGGGGGGAACTTGGCTGCTGTGGTGATAGCTACAGGTTTTGGCTGGGGGACCTGGGGGTCATGGCATCCTCCAGACTGGGGCCGCTGCAGGGACAGGTTTGGTAAGAACAGCGATGTGCAGGGTGACTGCTGGATGTTCAGGGAGCCTTCTGTGTCACCATCTGTATGCAGAGGCCTGAGGGGATGGAGCGTGACTTCCAGATGCCCTTTGGACCGTAGACACTCAACATCTAATGCAAGAAACCTTGTGCCTGGTTGGACTTGGTGTGGTCATCTTAGTAATCCTGGCTGTGCGTGCTTGAGCTAATGCTCCTGTTTGGGTTTCTGGCACCAAAACAGATTCTTGAGCATCTGTGAAGGCCTGCAGGGCTGAGGCAGATAGTTCAGAAATTCCCCAGTGGTGTCTTGAAACCAGATTTTTTAACTTGTTTTTTCCTATGGGTAGATTCTTGCAGTGATCCTGGACATCAAACCTCGGTTGAGTGCTGTGGTCCTTCTGTGGGCTCGTGGCTGATACTGATCCTGAGACCTAACAGAGTTGAAGAAGCTGAGTCACCCCTGCCTTTTTGGCTTAGAAAATTATTAAATGTTTGACAAAACTGTTAGCTGAGACACTTTTTGGTAAACAGGGGCTTGTCTTCACAAACTGTTCAATCAGCCTCTGCTAACATTTACAAAAGCTTGGAATAATCCCCGAGTTCTTGTCGATCTGCTCTTGTGTAGCTGTTAGAACTGTAGTGTGAGGTGTGGTAGAGGAGGAAATGTGCTTGCTAAGGAGGTGTTCTAAAATACATTTGTGCTGAAACCCCATCTGTTAAATCTTCTTGAGGTCCTCCTGCCGACTCTGAACGTAGTAGTTTACACATTTGAGCAAACCAGCCCTAACAGGACCGCAGTGTCCTGGTGCCGAGTTTGTGGGGTACTCAAGAGACATCTTATCTTTGATGGATTGGGATTGGGCTCCCCATTAACAGCTTCAAGATCATTTGGAATTAAATGGAATCAAGTCTTCCATGGGATTTACCCTGGGACCAGTGCTCCACACCAGTATCCGAGCTTCCCATTACTAACAGATTTGCCTGAGGCACAGGTGGCTAAATTTAGTTTTTCCAGCGAGTTTGGTATGACCTTGTGCTGCAAGGACTTTTTCTACTTGTATCTCTCTCAACACGTAAATGCTGGTTTTGTGTAGTGGATGGAGCTTTGAGGCTCGATGATGCCAAACAGCTTTTTGTGTTCATCATTGGCCAACGCTTCCAGTTAGCAGGAATTAACTCCAGATCTGAGTGCAGTGCAAAAGGTCCATGAGTGACCTACTGGTACAAAGCCATCCTCACTGGTGGGTATTAAGGCTTCAAAGGAGACAAACACGATGTAGTTCCTAGAGCAGATTACTTGGTAACAAATTTGTAATTGACAGCTACGCTGAAGAGTAGGGCTTGAAAGCAGAAGTTGAATCAAAGCAACTTCATACGGATGCAATTTCCGAACTATGGGAAAGGTAGTGTTTGCCTTCGAGGTAACATGAAGCTTATCTGTGCAAAATAGCACTTTACTTCAGCTTCTGGGAGAAGTTTGTAGTGTGTGTGAGATGGTGCACAGAGGTGGCCGGTTCTGGCATCTGCTTCCTTGCGTGGGTTTGCCTCCTTGTGTGAAGTGAGACTTCTCCTCCATGTTCAACTTTGGCAACTTCTCATTGAAGCCGCTTCTAATTAAATACATAATTCAACCTACAAGCATAATGAAGAAGATGCCTTCAGTGTGTACTCAGGCTTCTGGAGCTCTTCTGCCATCCTCCAAAAATGCCAGACTCCTCTGAAGTTGGCAGCACGCTGTCAGCTGAATGGGAAAAGTTGCTGGGAAGTCGAACAGGATTTTCAGGTGTCTGCCACGCTGTTCAGGAGCACAGCAAGTGGTGTGGGTTTCTTGCCTTGTGAAAGAAACTCTTTTGCAGATGAGTGGGCAAAACGCTTTTGGTTGATATGGGCATGGCTTGGAGCCGCTGGGATTCATCTCCCTGACGTTGACTTGTTGTTGTTGGCACACTGGTCTCTTGCTTGCTACAGGTAGTACACATGGTTTTATTTTTTGGTAGGCTGAAATACTAATCTGATTAAGAATTAGGGTCATTGAGTAATACACCGAGTGAATTGCAGTGGGTGAGTATGTGACTACTCCTATTGTGTTGTGCATTTCTGGTCATTGCATCTTCACCAGGGCTGGAAAACATATGGGGAAGGGAAGTAGAGTTGAAGGTAGATGAGCAGCTGCCTATCCTGGGGAGTCTGAAATGCCTGAGACTCTTAGGATTGGGAGGATCTCTTTAAAAAGCAGGCAGCAAACTTCTGAATGTTGTTCTGGGGCTGTGTAGAAGCTGCTGGTTTAGGAGGTTGGACAAACGAAAAAAGTGGTTGGACAAACCCAGGATCAGCATGTCCAAAAAATGAGTGCTGGTAGAACTGGGCAGTTGTGTCCAACATCTGTAATCTAGCGGTGGCAGATCCTGCAGCAGCCTGCAGAAGTTTGCTGCTCCCTGGATCATGCTCAGTTGTTGTGGACAGAATTGACACGAGTGTTATCCTGCTATTAATTCCACCTTTATGAACGTCCTGCCTTCCCAGAATCCTGGGGCAGCATTTCTGAATAAGCTCTGGAGGATGCCTTAGGGATTCTTAGAGGAGGGGAAGTCTCCAGCTGTTTCCAAGATACTGTCCATACCTACAGGTCTCCCGTGCTGTGCTGTTCAAAGGAGATTTGCTGTACAATGTACTGTGGCTTATGAGTAAAAGCATTCCAGAGGGGATAGGTAGAAATGGAAAGGAGGGAAATTAGAAAGAAATTAGAAATTAGGGATGAAGAAAGGAATTGAACATAAAGTTCTTGGTCCCTTTAAAAGGGAAAAATTCTTGAAATTCCATCTTTCTGTGCAGAAAGTGGGAGGAGGTGATGATCATAATGCCTCCCTTCAGCTTTCCCAGTGTGGGATCCAGCAGGCAGCCAGGCTGGCAATCAGCTGATAGCCCAGAACGGGGCAGGGACAGCCAGGAGTGAAGCAGCACATGTTCATGTCCCACTCTGTGCCATACTAATTACATGCAGAGTATATACGTACAGGCATGATCCCGGTGTGTCCCTGGGACTGTTTTGCTTGTGCTCTATTGTGACCTATTAAACCAGTAATTTTAAGCAGGGGTGAGGAGCCATTAATGTAGTTTCATACCTAAACATGAAACTTGGTGTTTCAATACTTTCCCTGGGATTGAAATGTCCTGTTGTGGAATGTTCTCAGCTTGAAGGCTTGTTTGTTACCTCCGCAGAGGTACCTGCTGTGCCCAAAAGGGGAGATTTTGTCCTGCCTTTCCCATATACTGCTCGTCAAACCTGTTCCTGAACTGCCCTGAGTTTCTAACCTGGCACAGAGCTCTCCAGGTATTGTTGGGTCGGTTTTCTCCTGTTGCTATAATGAGGTAGACTTGCTCAGCAGTGGGTCTGATAAGGGGAGAAACCACCAGGACTTCCTGCTGGGGGTTCCTGCAGCTCTTTGGTTGCTCCATGTTACAAAGAGCATATGGAGCTTTTCCTTCAGAGATGCTGTTTCGTCCCGGTGTCAGTTCTAGACTGTAGACGTCTTCCCAACTTTTGGGGCACATGTGGATTGTTGTGGAGCTCATACATGGAGGAGGAGAACCAGGAGGGGGAAACAGAAGCAGCAAAAAACCGGAGGTCTCCTAAAACTCTTGAGGAGCAGCAGAGGCCCTGAGGAATGGAGACTACTCAGCTTAACTTAGTGTTGCTCCCTCTCTTTAGAGAGCCATGGTGTCACCTGAGCATGTGATGAGCTTTCTGAATCTCTTGAGTACGGAAAAAGGATTTTAAATATCTGCATTTGGGTTACTGGCTTGTGCTTAGGTCTGAGGAGGGGTATGAGCTGAGCTGGCTGTTTGAAAGAGTATTAAATCAAGAGTCTGTCAGTGATTGACATGTGGTAGGGGGGAAATGCGGAGCAAATCATCGTTGCTGCGCAGGTTGGGAGCAGCGAGTGCTCCAACAGCTCTGTTATCCTTTCTTCAAAAGAATGTGAAGAACTGAAGCAGTTCATCCTCAGATGTGAATCAAAGGGAATCTTGCAAGAAAACTCCTTAGACTAGATGGGAATTTTTTTTTAATTTTTTTTTTTTTAAAGTATTACTGCATGATGGTCTGGGTTGAGATTGACACCTGGAGTGTGAACTTGGTCATGTCTGACAGCAAATGTCATTTAGCACGACTTTAAACTTAACTTAGGAGGGCTTTATCCTTCTTCCCAGAGGCACTGGGAGTGGGAACACTTCTTATGCAGATGCTAGAAGGATATTAACTGTGTGATTTGTGTAACCTATGAAGGGATCCTTGGAAAAGAAGAAAATAGTAATAATAATAATACAAAATATGAGCAAAGTGCACTGTGATAATGGTAATAGAGAGTGTGTGAGCCACGTACTGTGTGCTGCAGAGGGGAGTATAGGGTGAGTGAGTGCTGTGTAGAGGCACTTTGGGCAGATTGTGATCAGAGTCTTCCTCAAAGCCTTTTTCCATACGATAGTGAGATTGTCAAAATCCCACTTCTAAATATTTTTCATAACTCGGTGTTTAGTGAAGGTGGATGCTCTGTTTTGGCCTTTCTCCCTGAACTCGGGGCACCCAGACCCTTACTGGGGGCTGTGTCGTGGGGTACCCTCTGCTCTTGCTGCAGAGGAAGCCAAAAGGGAAAAAAATCTATTTCTTTGCAATAAAAAAAGAGTAAAAAGCAGATGTTTCATATTAAGATACGTGCTTGTTTTTCCCTGAGCCACACGCTCTCTTTCTTCCAGGCTACTGTTCCTTGCACAGTATCTGCAGCTGCTGCAGGGGAAAAGGTTAAATCATCTCAAAGTGAAAAGTAAAATACTCCTTGGGTGGGCTTTCCGTGTTTGAGTTTCAAGCTCTGGAAGCTGTACCAGACAGGTCAGGGTTTGGGAGCAGAGGCTCACGTTGAAAGGATGAAATAGAGTTCTCTTCATCAGCGTCCTCAGCCGAGCTGTCACATTTCTGTGCTCCCAGGCTGAGGTGTCATCAAACCACATCCTATGGAATGATGGCTGCTGGAAGCACGTAGTGCTGCTCCATGCTGGGAATACCTCAGGTAGAGTCAGGGAAAACGTATCGGGAAATTTAATTTAGAATAAGCAGGGCTCTATTCCTGATGAGTCAAAACATTTAAAGAATCTCATTCCGTGATATTCCTGTGTTGCAAGCAGACTCTACCTGAACTTGCCTTCACGTTTTCTCTAAATTTTGTATTCTTGTATTGTTTGAGGCACTCTTCTGTTCCCTTTCATCACAAAGACGGTTGGCAGCAGTTTTGAAGCCTTCAATATTTTGCTGTTAATGAAGTGTAGGCTCCTGTTGTGTGTTAGGGACAGGCAGCTTACTGGGAATATCGAATCTTCATGTGCTGGGATTGCATTGGGCATGGCATTAGTAACTCTGAAAAATATTTGCTGTTTTCCTTTTGTAAAGACAGAATTGAGATCTAGACCTGTTTGCAGCATTCCCTTGCTGTGTTGGAAGTATGTGGGCCTCTCATGAGTTAAGGGAATTGGGAGAGAGATGTCAAATGGGTTTTGTAAGCCGCAGGTTTGTATAATTTTATTTTTTTACCTTGGTGTGAGCTGATAAAGGCTGTTCTGAGCAGTGCCCAAATACAATGCCAGATAAAGGCTGACTCTCTTTTTTCTTCGGCTGAGCAGAATGAATGTAGATGTCAGCTTTAGGGTGTATTCAGGGAGGAATTTGCAAATTACTGAGTCCAAGCAGGAGCTTTGCTTCAAGTGCAGTTACGAAGGCATTCATCTTTCTGTCCGGCTCTTCCTCAGGCATTGAATGTGTTTGGTTTTGGCAAAAAGACAGCAAAATCTGCTCAACAACGTATGACTTTTCCCCTTTTGACCCTGCTCCTTTCCATGTTTTGAGGGCAGACAGCCTTAACGTGTCATTGAGGTCCTTTCTGCTTCACTGCTGCTCTGCTGGTTTTGATATCTACCAGTAATCAGCAGATAATGTCACTGATTTATTCACAGCAAAATGCTGTTGACTGAATCTGTGCGGTCGAAGTTCGTGTCTCTTCCCCTTCTGCCCAGAAGTGGTTATTTACACCTGTCTGACATTAAAGGGTCAGCAGGAGGTCAGTCAGGTCACAAAGCGTCAGTGGTGCATGTGGGAGGACAGTCCACTCCTGCTGCCATGAGGTCCAGAGAGGATTAAATGGAGCTGACAGGAGGTGGGTTCAGATGTTGTTCAGGTAGCCAGGGACTCTTGTGGCTACAAAAGCTTTGTGTGGGTCTGGAGAAGAGCTGGACATGCTCATGAAGAGGCTGCACTGAGTGTTCTTCATAGAACTGTAGAATGGCCTGAGTTGGAAGGGGACCCACAAGGATCAGCAAAGTCCAGCTCCTCACCTTGCACAGGACAACCCCAGCAATCACACCCAGAACACTCAGATGCCCAAACTGACTTGGGGAGGCCCAGAAATACAAACCACTGGAGGTGGAAAAATGCATGAGAAGTTTAGTATTCTTACTCTCTTCCTTCCCTTCCCAAACAACTCTGCACAGCTGCTGTTCCAAACTGCAGCTCAAGCTAGCCGTGCCCTATTCTTTGGTTCACCTCTTTGGCTCTTGGAGGATGTGACATGAGGTGTTTCACCTCTGAACTAGATCATCAAATCCAGCTCCTGGCACTGCACAGACACCCAAGCAATCCCACCCTGTGCCTGAGAGTGGTGTCCAAAAGCTCCTGGAGCTCTGGCAGCCTTGGGCCGTGACCATTCCCTGGGGAGCCTGGTCAGTGCCCGACCACCCTCTGGGGGAAGAACCTTTTCCTAATATCCAACCTAACCCTCCCCTGACACAGGTTCAGCTTCATATATATAAAGGTTTGTGCTGAAGCTGTCTGGCAGAGTTGAGGTGTCCTGAAGGTGCTTTACCACACACCAGAAATGGTCTGCAGAGACCCGATATTTTTCCATATGGGTGTGGAATGCTTTGACTGAGAGTCTGCTCATGTGAACCTCCACTGATCCAGGACTGATGGGTTGCTTTTCAGGAAAATCACTTGTTTTTGGAGGATTACACATCCTGTTTCCAGAGAATTACACATCCTGGGCACTGCTAAGCTAGGTTCTCACTGTCTGAGCTCAATGCAAGTGCTGGAGCATCACGTTGGCTCTTGAGGTTGCATTCCATCATCTCATGCTGGTGGGAGCTGTTGTTCCTTTGTGAACACTTGGGAGTAAGGCAGTGTCCATTAGGTTGGAATTTTAATATTGTTCTTGTGCTTTAATTTGGGAAGAGTACAAACACCTCGAGCCTAAAGATGAGAAGCTTTTTTTAAGTGTTACCCAGAGTTTT
Organism: Gymnorhina tibicen; assembly: GCA_013399875.1. Taxonomy (NCBI): domain Eukaryota; kingdom Metazoa; phylum Chordata; class Aves; order Passeriformes; family Artamidae; genus Gymnorhina; species Gymnorhina tibicen. Next base: position 1,033,158 of record VXAZ01009307.1, on the reverse strand, counting down.
GTGCTGCTAACTGGTACTAAAATAATAACGAGCTGAAGTACAAAAGATCCAAAAGCTGTGTATGTACCAGCTCCTGAGAGAACTACAGAGAAGTGGATTTGTAGAGTCACCTTCCCTGCTGTGGCAGAAGCCGTGTCCTCCTCGGAGAGCCAGAAAGTGGCTGTGCTGCGCCCCCACCTTGGAAGGAAGCACTGCGCCACAGAAGTCACACCTCCTGGTTCAGGCTCACACATATTTCCCCGGCCCCTGGAGGAGATGAAAGACCTGGTTGTGTACTCCAGGTAGCAAATATCAGCTTTTCACACAATGCCTTTAAGGACTTCAGTTTTTACTCTGAAACTGAAACAAGCTTCTCGTCTGCTCCTTCCTTTGAAAAGTAATGGGGAAAACAATCAGCAAGGCTTAAAGCTTCTGGTGGAGCCTTGTTCTCTCACACTGACAGCTCAAAGAGGTTTTGGGGGTCTTTGAGGCTTCTCCAGCCAGTGTGGTGGTGTTTCTCTGACTCTGTGATATTCAGATAATGGTTTAGGTTGGAAGGGACCTCAAAGCTCATCTCGTTCCGACCCCTACCACGGGCAGGGACACCAGAGCCCTGTCCACCCTGGTCTTGAATACTTGCAGGGATGGAGAGCCCACAATCTCTCTGTTCCAGTGCCTCACCTAGAAGAAGTAAAGAACTTCTTCCTGAAGTGGCCTTTGAGGGCTGACTAACACGCCGCTTGTTGGCCGTGTGCTGGGAAGAGCCGGCTTTACTGTGGTTCTGTTGACTGATGCAGGGGGGCTTGTCCTGAATACAGGTGTGTGGGACCCGTGCCCAGCTCCACACCCCTGAATGCTTCATGTCCTCCTGCCTTTGGCACTCTGGAAAATAAGTAACTCTTGTTGCTGAAGTGCCTGGTACAGAGCAGAGCATCCTCATGGAAGGATCCTGCGCGACTCCTGCCTGGTTGTACAGCGTCAAGGCCTGTTCAGCTCCAGGTGTGTCTCCAGGCCTGAGGCCTCTCTGGAGCCATCCATGCTAGGACATGTCACAGGAAATGTGCTCAGTGTCTGGACATGCTAGTTAAGCACAAAAAGAGTTAATTATTTGTCGAGAGCTAGAAAGGGTCCCTCTTGCTATTCATAGTTTCAGAATTCCTCTTTCATTGTAATGCTTAATTCTGCCTAATTCTTCCCTTCACCCAGGGACAGTGCTCCCTGGATTCTCCGTAATGTCAGGCTTTGGGCATGGAGGCTGGATGGAAAGGGAGAGGCTGGAGCTCATTACCATGATAAAGTGGTGCTGTAACCGGGCTGTCCACATATTCTCACTTGCTAACCATTGCTTTCTGCTGCTGCCAGAGGTACGTTTCTGCTCCATGCCATGCTTGCAGCTGAACGAGGTTCCTGCCTTCCTGGCCACGTTTAACGTGGGCAGGATTTCTGGGTGTATGGCCAGGGGAAGGATGGGAGACCAAGCTCTGCATTTTGAACCTTGGGTTCTCTCAAGATGCTGGAGTCACATCTGTGTGAATGTGGGAGTCATGTTAGCTGTGCTTCAGGTCAAAAGCTCTGTTAAGAAAGGTCTTGAATGAGGTGAGGATGGGTTTTGTCACTTGGCCTTGCCAGTAGGAAGTGGCAGAGTCTGACCAGTGTGGGGATTTTCCCATGTTACACTTTGATCCTCTGTAACATGCTGGTCGTCTTGTTCTTTGAGCAGAACATGAATAATGCCTAACCCCCTGGTTCAAACCTGAACCGTAGGATGGCATGAGATGACTGACTTACCTTTATTCCTAAAGTGAATCATTGTACCATGGCATGTATTATAAATAGTCTTCCGTTTCACTTCCTTGTTTGGAGTCACCACCGAACATTGGGATTGGTGTAAGGAAACTGAGTAAGTTTCTGGCCAATGAACCCCATCTCGAATTTTTAGGCACGGCTTGTGGTTTTCTTTCTAAGTTTAAGTAGGACGTGTTCCAAGTGGCAAGAGAGCAGAGCTGAAAGGGTGCTCAGCATTTAAATATGTGGACTGTCACATTAACGAGATGCTCCAGTTCTTTGCCCAGGAGTGGATGACAAGTGACTAAATAAAGCTGCAATCCCTGTTTTCCTGTGAATAGGTGCTTGTGTTTTCCCTTTCTTGTAGGTCTTGGTTTGGTACAAGTTCTGCTGGTTCTTCCTTGCTGCAGCCTCTGACCCGGTCAAATAACTTGGAATGACTTTAGTATCAAGTAGAACAAAAGTTGGCCTTAAATGCGTCACAATAAATTTAATATTGAGGGCTACATTCAGCTCCCTAATGCCTTTTCATGTCAGAGGAATGAGTGTCACTGCTTGTACGCTGGAGTGGTGGTGTGTGTTCCTCACACCGGTGGTTGGCTTCGTTCCGGAGCTGGTGCTGGATAATTGTAGAGGAGGATTAATTAATGATAGCTGTTGGGAGCTTGTGAGGACTTTCGAAGTCTGCTACAACCCCACTGAGCAATCCTCCAGGCTTCTGGAGGACAGAAACTGTGAACAACATCAGAAGAGCACGGATGTGACTTGGACTGGACTGACCACAAGCTACTGGAAGGACAGGGCAGAGGTGGACACCAAATTCCTGTGTGCTTCAGTCAAAGTGGTGTCACTCAGCAGCACAGCCACAGTGGCTTCGGTCTGTCTTGCACTTGATGTTGGAGAAAGCAAAAGCGCACTCTGGTTTAAGATGTTAATATGGGCCTTTACTGTTACCTTGCTCTAACAGTTGGAAAAATAAGGATAGAGTGCTGACTTAACGTGGAATACCCACTGGGGAGCTGGTTGCTTGTAGCCTGTGTAAGGGAGTCTCCCGTGGTGTTTCAAAAGAACCTTCTTTAGATGACAGAGCTTCTCAGAACTTAAAGCTGCTTTTTAAAATTTCTGGTTTTGTTAGAGCTATCCATGTGTTTTCTTCCAAAGGACGTTATATGCCCAAGTTTTGAGTGCAGAACAGAACAGGCTGTCTCTGGTTGCTCTGGGCAGAGTTACCCAGAAATAGTTTCATTTTGGTTTGACTTCCACACCCCCTGTTACAGTGCACTCCCCCTCAGAAATTGCTGTTTGGGCCCTGTGCTCTGGAGGGTGTTTTTAAAGGAAAGAAAGTCACAAACAAGGAAAAAAAACCACTTATGCTTCCTTCTGACCAAAGTGCCTGGAGCACAGCAGGAGATGGAGCCAGCTCAGGGATACTGCATCAAAGGAGTTCAGGTTTGGGAACCTGTTTCCCAAGGTGAGGAAACACAGTTTACCAAAAACCAAATCTTCAATTACTGAAGAGACAAAAACATCTATTTTTTAAGAAAGCGCTGAACTTCTTCTGAACTAAAGTTCACATTATTTATTGCATGGAAAGCTGTGAGTTTGCCCTGATACAGGGTAAGGAGGATGATTTTCCTATGAGCAGTGGGGTTTGGCTCCATTTCATCCCCGGTTCTTGAGAGCTGCCATATCCAGCTGAAACCAAACAATGCCTTTTTTGTTTTTAAGCAGAATACAGTAAGATTGGAAGTCACTGGTGTGAACTGTTGCATGGAGGCTTCCTAAAATGTGCTTTCTTCCTTGCCAGGTTCAGTACAGATATGAGTGCCTGGCTGCTCTGCTGCTCCCGTGCCCCAGCACTTGCTGCCCTGTGATTTTGGATGACAAGCCTAAGAAGTGAGGTACACATTGTGTGGTGAGTGTCACGTGCCTTTGATATTCTGGAGTGTCTTAGCTTGGAGCTCAAATATTCCTTCATAAAAAACCCAAACTCACCTGTATTTGATAAGAGGAACGTTCCCTATGGAAACAGGGAGAACTGAGGCTGTTCAGCCTGGAGAAGGGAAGGTTGCATGGACACCTCAGAGCACCTTCCAGGATCTGAAGGGGCTACAGGGAAGCCAGAGAGGGACCATTCATCCAGAACTGTAGTGACAGGACAAGGGAGAATGACTTCAAATTGAAATAGGGGAAATTTAGGTTAAATACAAGGAAGAAATTGTTCCCTGTGAGGGTGGGGAGGCCCTGGCCCAGGGTGCCCAGAGCAGCTGTGGGTGCCCCTGGATCCCTGGAAGTGCCCAAGGCCAGGCTGGATGGGGCTTGGAGCACCCTGGTCTAGTGGAAGGTGTCCCTGCTCATGGCAGGGGGTGCAACAAGCTGAGCTTTAAGGTCTCATCCAACCCAAACCATTCTGTGATTCTTTGATTCTCCAAATAAGGCAAGACACTAAAAATCCAGTATCTTATCTGGATTATCTGTGAAATACCTGCCAAGCCTGTGGAAGGACACTTAGAGACCCAAATGCAAGTTGTTCAATTCTTATTCCTTATTTCCATTTTGATTTTTTTTTCCTCTCAGTTTTGTCAGCATTTTTCACCTGAAGTAACTTATCTGGGAACTTACATCCTTGATTTCCTTTCCCTGGCTTTATTTTTAGAAAGACACGTGTAGAGCTGAGAAGTAGGTAGCTGCAGTGCTGCTTGTCAGTGATGAACAAGGAAATTGGGCAGGATTAAAGGCACGGAGAGTCCAGAGTCTTTTGTGGTGAACTGAGAGCAGAGTTGTTGCGTTCTGTGTATAAGTGTTTGTGTGAGAAATAAAATAAAGGCCAGGTTACCTATTCTGTAGCAGGTGGCCTATGGAATGAACAGAAAACTCAAAACTGAAGTAGTTGGGAAAATTTTCCTCTCCAGAAATCAAAAGGAATAGTATTTGTAGGTGAGAATGTTGGACGGATTCCAGTGGGGATAGATCCCTTGATTTCATGAAAATAAACCAGCGAGTGTTCTGGTTTGGTGAGGGTGGTGACCTTTAGGGAGTGCAAGTCCCTGCCTGGCACAAGGGCTTTTTGGAGTGTACATAAAGGTTGAAACTGGCACTAGAGTTCCCTTTCTGGACTTCTGAAAAAGCATTTATGTAGTGATGAACTATTTTTTCCTGTGCAGACTAAGTGATCCTGATGAAGTCATGGGGGTGTTTTGTTTAGGGCCATAATTGTGCAGCATCCTTTGGGAATGTTGTTTCTATTCTTGGCCAAAGTGATGTGACGAAACAAATTCTTTTAAAATTGTAATTTCCATTTAGAATTTTCTCTGTAGAAAGCTTCATGAGCTCTTGCCTTTTGGTAACTTCAGCTGGGGGCGGGGGGTGCACGATGGATGGGCCACCGTTTCATCCTTCTCAGCAGCTTCCAGCCTGGAGGAGAAATCTGGTTCCAATTTTGCTCGATACTGTATCTCAAATTATTTTTGCAGCTTCAGTCCCTAAAACCAATTTGTCTATTTTTGTGACAGTAGTAGGAGTGTCATTAATTGTTGAAAAGTGTTCAGTTTGAGCAATTCAGGCTGGTTCAGTACAGTGCTTTGATATCTTCTATGAGCCCAGCAGAGGCTGTGTCATCTGCCTGGGCCTTGTTTCACATTACTTTTTTTTCTCAAATAGAAACCCCTGCAGTCTAAAGCTTTGCTGCTGTGATGTTGTGGAGGGTTTCTTTTGGAACTGAAGTCACTGGCTTGTTTTTCTGTATCCTGCCTGTAAGATATCTGGGATCTTGGGAAGTTTTTTTGACTCAGATAAACCTATTTCCTGAGGTTTGGGTTCGTAGCATGCTTTTTCACTTGGGTGAAGCTTGTTTCCTGTTCCTGCCTCCTTTTATCTTTCCATATATTTTAATGTAATATTTAAAGAAGTGCTGGTTTTCCCATTGCGTGGCTTCCACAGGTGCTCCTGTGAGCCAGCACTCTGCCTCATGCCATTACTTGTCTGTGTGTGTCCTCACCTGCGTGTTCCCTGCCTCAGGATCCCCAAGGTGCACTGGCCTGACTTCTTCCCAGCTCCAGTGAAACCAGTGCCAGATGCTTCCCTCCCACATTTGTGCTGCAGAACCAGACGTTACCCGTGTGAGTGAGGAGCTGGCTCTTGGCACTGCCGTGGTGTGCTTGGTCAGCCACGTCCAGCTTGAGGAATTTGGCCTTAGGTGCGATTTTTTTTTCCCTGGGTGGCATAAATGAACAAGAGCAACAGCAGCTGCAGCCTCAAGCTGATGTCCAGAACCAGGGAGACATTAGTGAGGGCCGTAGGTGCCTCCTCTGTAGCCTGCTTGCATCCTGAGAGCGGCCCTGGTAACGTGGGGAAGCCAAAATTTCTTTCTGTACATGGAGCTTTCTAGTTGTATTAGTCATCCATCAGGCTTCTGGATTATTTAAGAAGTGCTTAAGCTCTCCTCAAAAAACAGCAGTATCTATTTGTAGAAAGGTACATCATGTGAAGTGCAATTCCCGTATATTAGAGCTGCCTGCTGGAGATGTTCTTGGGAATGCTGCCCCTCCAGTTGTGGGACTTCAGGAGCTGGAGAGCCCCTGTCAAAGATCTGAAATCTGAAAGGCTTCTGTGGATGTGAATGATGATACGTGAGAGCTCCTCTCAACTTCTCCCACAAAATCACTCCTCCTCCTCAGCCCAATGCAGCCTCAGCTGGTGGGTGTTGGTCTCCAGACACTGAGAAACCCTGAGGAAAAGATGATCTGTAGCATTAAGGGGAAATATTCTTCCATTAGGCATGGGAGAACTCCCAACTCAAATAGTGAAAGACCAAAACCCTCTTCTCTAACTCTTGAGCTTGTCCTGGCTTGAACTAAGTCTGAAAGTGCCTAGAGCTGAACTGGTCCGTTTTTAAGCTGTAATTCATCTGTCTGTGCTGTTTGCAGAAAATCTTTAGGACAGTTGGTAGCTAGAAAGTTAATTCCAATACAGCACGGTTATATCCTCATAAACTTGGAGAAAACTCAATCTTTATGGGTTTTGTAATGCGTGTGAGTTGACTGCATTGTATTCTAACCCAGAAACTAAACGTGAGGTTTCACGTAAGGTTTTGAGATTCACAGACTGGCAAAACACTTGTCCTTGCTTATGCAGTCTGGCTTTTATGTAACTCATTATTTTTGCTCAAATGTTGCAGATAGTCGGTTTCCTCTAGCAACAGCCACCAGATGTTTGGCTGAACAAGACTTAAGTCTTTAAAATTGACCTGTGAGAAATGTGTGAAGGCGAACAGGGAGGCGGAACAATTGTATGTCAGCGTGATTTCCATTTCCTTGCTAAATTCCCACTGCAAGCCTTGCAGTTGGATTCCAGCAACGATGGATCCTGATTTTTGTGGTATACTATGAGGCCTTTTCCGTGGTTTTTAGTGCTTCCATAAATGTGGTGCTGGGAGCAGGGGGATGGGATCAAGCTGTCTTACAACAATTAGCGTTCCTTGGGCAATTAGCACTGTATGGATTAATTCTATTTGGTGGATATGCCACCGTGGGAATCCTGCTGTCTATAGGTCTTCTGTGATCTCCCTTGTGCTTTGCTAGACTATTTCCTGTTTCTGTATTTCGTATTTCCATGGGAAACCAACTCCTACCTCAGTTTTCCAGCTGGGGGAAGAGGTGACCCAGTGTTTTACTGAGGGACATGGGGTGAGTGGTCCTGGTGGTCACTGCAAGAAGCTCCCAGCAGCTCTTGTCTCTGAAACATCCCCATTCTGGGGGTTTGTCCAGTCCATCCAGGACCACTTTGTGTGGGAGAAGATTGCATAGGGATTCTTTGCTGGGAGTGAATGATCTGCGACCTGGATTTTTGGGTCTGTTATTTTCTGGTCCAGGTCTGCAGAGACTACATAGATCAAGGCAGAGCTGTGCCATTCCCTTCCCCAAAAGGATATCTTGCTCCCATTGTGCTGCTTCTTGTGCAGTTTGGACGTGGAGCTGTGCACTGAGCAGATGATCTTCAGGAGGAAATTTACTGGTCTGTAACTGGGGGTACTGGTGATAGCTCTGTACCTGAGAAGTAAGGATTGGGTAGAGGAGTTCAGCTCTGCAGATGTTTTCAAGGTTTTGGAGATCAAAAGTATCTGCTGGTTTAGGCTAAAGGTGCTTCTGCTGAAAATAAGACTTTTCCAGTGCTGGAAATGCTTCAGGACACAGTGTGGATGCTCCAGTCTTCAAAATTAGGAATTTTGGTACGTGTTGGACTTGGTTTTGGTGATTTTTCAGAAGTTCTAGGTGTCTGCCACAAAACTTTGGTAACACTTAAGCCAGAGATAACTTGAATGTCCTTTTCTTGTAGTAAGATGTGCGACTGGTACTCAAAGCAGCATCCTGAACTCTTTTCCCTTGTGCCGCTTCTTCCAGTTTTGAAATGCAGCATTTCCTGTCCTGTTTTCTCCTGATGGGATGGTGGAGGGAGGCTGTGCTACATCCCAGTGTTCCAGAAACCTGGAAGGGTGGAAAACGTGGCTCCAATTTGAGGGAAAGCTGTTGCTGCTTAACACAACCAATGTGTTAAGCATAACACGAATGAGAGCCTTTATGTTCTGGCATTGTTGTACAGAGCTGCTGAAGGTTACCGAAGGACAGGGGAAGCAGAACTCCTTACGTTCGTGTGTTTATTGTGGGGTGTTAGAGGAATCATAAATGTCCAATTGTCCCCAAGTTCCTTCTCTGTCCGGTTAATGGAGCAACAGCATGTGACAACCTGCTCCTATTGGGAATGATGGTGGCATCTACCTGTGCCATTCCTTGTGCTGCTTCTGAGGCTTCTTTTAACCTCTCAGTAGGATGGTGAGGCCCTCGCACAGGTTGCCCTGAGAAGCTGTGGCCGCCCCTTTCCCTGGAAGTGTCCAGGCTGAATGGAGCTTGGAGCTACCTGGGCTAGTGGAAGGGGGATGGAACTGGGTGAGCTTTAAGGTCCCTTTCAACCCAATCCAGTCTGGGATTCAGCTGGCAGCTAGGCCTGCAGTTCTGGAGTTGACTCACTGAGAGGTCAAACAAGTGCCAGAGCTAGTGAAAAGGAGAGACTTGAGGGTGTTTGATGGATGGAGGAGCAGGGAGGTGCCTTTTGGGGTAGCTGGATGTTAACTGGGGTACATGTCTGATGTGTGTCTACCAGGCGTGCCTGTTTGGTAACCTGGGGGCTGCTCAGCTCTTCAGTCAGAATTACCTCGTCCCAGAATTACAGAACCATTTAAGTTGGAAAAGACTTTTAAGATCAAGTCCAACTTTTGACCAGTCACCACCCTTTCAACCAGAACAGAGCAATAAGCCCTACCATCAGTTGTTTCTTGAACACCTCCAGTGATGGTGACTCCACCACCTCCCTGGGCAGCCCGTTCCGATGCTTCACAGCTCCTTCTGAGAAGAAATTCCTCCTGAGGTCCAACCTGAACCTCCCCTGGCACAGCTTGAGGCCATGTCCTCTCATCCTGTCCCTCCCTCAGCTCCAACGAGACACCTAAAGCCTGGCTTTGCCTCTCACTCTTTCCTTCCTCATTGTAACCGTGCCAGTATGGGGCTGTCCCTACTCATGAAGCTGCTCTGTCCCTCCCGGCAGCGTGGGAGGTGTGACCCTGACCCGTGGTTGCCAGTGCTGGGAGGCTCCACTGGGCTGGAGTTGCCTTGTCTTCGCCTAATTTCAGCTTTTAGCCTGTCTCAGCCTGGCTGCTGAACTACTAATGCTCTGCTCGTGTTCTGTTACATCCCTGGAATGGGCTGGAGGAGCCTGAGCTGCCCTGTGCTGTGGAAGCAACGTTTCAGGCCCATGGGGTCCTGTGGGGCCATTTGGGGGTTCACCTGAAGGCAGCTGCTGGGTAGTGCTTGTAGATTAGATAGATGTTGCTGGGATAAACTGATCTTTATCTGGCAAGGTTTCCGTGCTGCTCACTTCCTTTGGGTCGTGAATCTGGAGGTAAACACTTAATTGTTTCAAGTCTAAGGATTTGGAGCTTTTTCTCATCACCTCAACCCCTCTTTCTGAGCTTCAGCAGTTGCAGATGATTGAGTATGAAACACTTCCCTGTGTGTCTGAGAGACTAAGATCAAATCTAGAAGAGACCTGTCATAGTGAGTGGCATCCCTGCCCGTGGCAGGGGGTTGGAATGAGGTGAGCTTTAAGGGCCCTTCCCACCCAAACCATTCCAGGATTCCACGAGCATGTGGATTGCTGTACATATGGAGCTTTGACTCACACCCAAACTCTGTGATTGTGCTGTTGTAAACAGAGCCAGGAAGGCTGGTTTTGAGCCGTGCTGAAGGCTTGGTCTCACCGATTGCTTTCCTGGGGAAAAAACCCACTACCAGGAAAACTAAAGCTTGATTGCTAAGTTTCGTACCTGATCACCGCCTAGATCAGGTATAAGCTGCTTTTTGTATATGTGCATGAATTGGGAAAATTGTCACACAGTACCACTGACCTCTCCTTAGAACAAACAAACCTCACTGCTAACGTGCACAGTATCCAGGGAATAATCCTTGGAAAAGACTATAAAATCATCATAATCCTTTCATTTTCTCAGCATGCAAGTGTGTAAGAGATGTCAGAGGATATTGGGCATCATCACCTATATCTGGTAGTGTTTCAGAAGAGGTGGCTCCTGGAAGTGGCATCTCCTGTTTCCTGTCAGAAGTCCTCTGGTGTGAGTGGTCCCAGGTTGTGCTGCGCAGCATTTGCACGTGTGGCCTGTGGAAGAGGAGAGATCAGCTGCAGACGGGGACTATCCGACCTCCTTCCTGGCCAGCTGGCAGGTGATGTGATTTCTACAGGCAAATACGTGGTTGTTGTCATCTTCTCTTCCTCAAGCAGCAGCAGAGGTTTGCAGGGCTGTAAATCACTTCAGAAAGTGCAGGTAATGAAGCCAGGTCCCTTGGGGACATCAGACTGGTGCTTTATAGATGTGGTCAAGCGATGTTCCATCGCAAACAAGGGGTTGATTATATTTAGGTAGGTTGTTCCCTTTTCCATGTGCAGCTTCGCCTTGTCCTGAGACGCGGCCTGGGAGGGACGATGGCCAGACCAGCATGGTTGAGAGCTCCTTCTCCATTTTAATCTTGCCCTCAGCTGCTGGGAGATCTAATTTTTAACATTTCCTGCCATTTAACAGTAGGCAGATGGCCCTCAGTTTCCTTCTCACCTAATCTTTCTTCTCCAAGTGAATGAGAATCAAATCTGGGCAGGTTTTGTGACAAAACAATGTTCTTCCAGTTCTTGTTCTCTCACCTATCAGTGGAAATGGAAAATGGGTTAAAAAGACCTTTCTGATGCAGATGTCTAAGTTGGCCATGGTGAAATTGTATCAGAGATGCCATCTTTGGGGACGTGGAGCTGCTCCTGTGAACAAGGACAGCAGTTGACCTCAAATGAGCTCTGAAGGTCACAGGTTCAAGAAGGGATGAGCTACCTCGCGTGGCCCAAGCTGCAGGGCGCTGTTCCATGAGCTGCAGGAACAGGAGGCTGCACAGATTCACTCAGAGCAGGGCGAGTTCAGTCAGGTGGGGAGAACCAGCCCAGCACCGTTGCACTGGTGATACTGCAGGTCCTGAGATGGCCTTCAGGACCTTTGCTCCAACACGGAGCATCGCTGTGCTCTTCCTGTGCTCCCAGGGGCTTGGCTGGCTGGTGCGTGTCCATCACACCTGCACTGTCGTGGCATCAGTTTCTCCTGAATAATCTGAAATGCCCTTGTGCCACCTGCCCGTTTTCATGATCTATCTGAGAAGACTCAGCTAGAAATAGCCTGAATTTTCTTCTGCATGCGGTGATTCAAAAGGGTGTTTTGTGGCTGAGTACAGAGCCATTTTTGGGTTTCAAACCACAAAAGATGATGTTTGAAAAAGTGCCTGAAGTACTGGGCTGTTGTCTAGAGATGCGATCAAGAGGTGCCGTCTTTCCTTGTGGAAGAACTGCCTTGTAGGCAGAAGAATTGGGCTTGCTTTTCCAGCTTTCTCAAGGTCACGTTGTTGGCATGGGACGGGGAACAGGTGCTGTAATGGAGTAATTAATCTTGGAAATACAGTTTAAGATAGCACCTAAAGGGGATCTGTGCTTGAGGGAGGCAGGGTTTTTAAGATAGCACCTAAAGGGGATCTGTGGTTGAGGGAGGCAGGGTTCCAGCAAAGGATTCTTAGAGCTCAGCCTGTATTTAAGTGAAGATTTGGTGGTGGGGGAAGTTGGATGGGAAGTTAGTGCCTCTCAGAGGACAAAGAGACTTGGTAGCATCTCTGACTTCTTCCATGGTTTGGAGGCAAGTCCTGCATGGGACAAACCCCCACTTCTTGTTTTAGATGATGGTATTAAAACTAATAGGGTGGAAAAAGGTGTTGTGTCTCTGCTCAGTGAGGTTACTGCTTGTGAAATAAGTGCTGAAGCCCAGCACGAAGAAATGTGCCAGCTGTGATTAGTCCAGGGCCATGCAGTGCAGGATAAAGGAATGTTATCATCAGGATGTGCTTCCCTTGGCTGCAGATCTCTGTGAGTACCTGCGTGGCATCTCTGCTTCATTTTAAAAGATAAAGTTAACTCTGAAGTCCAGATGAGTGTGAGAGGTAGAATAAACAGCTTTCTCCTCCAGCTCCAGGGACTTCCTCCGATCATCACTCCTTGTTCACTGTTTCCTTGCAGGGCATTGGCTTCCGTTTCTCCTACTGCTAATCCAGGGAGTCCATAAGGTGTTTTTTAATCTTTCTGCACTGAACTGTTGCTCTATCACAGTTTTGGTTCTTGAGGAACTTTTAGGCTTCTCTCTGCAGTGTCACTAATTTTTAAGTCATTCTAGGATGAGAAATACAGTTTCATGGAGGTGCACACACTTCCTATAGATTCTGCTGCTGGAGTAAGTGAATTCAGGGATGTCTTAGGAAATGCAGTTTCAGTGTTTAGATAATCCAGTACCTAATAAGGCCCAAGTTCTGAAGCTTCTTCTGTGAGCAGGGATGAGCGACTCCACTCCCATGTGGATTCCTTTGTGTTATGCTGTACAACTGAGCTGCTGCTTCATTATTTTCCTCACTGAGGGAATATGTGTTGATAGGTCTCCTATGACTTTATCATAAATTCAAGATCTTTGAATTCTTTAAGTGGGATTGATGCCAACTTTGTGTTGTGGTCAACAGGCTGGCGGGAAGGGATGGGATGCAGAGGGACCTGGAGAGGCGGGACTGTGGGAAACTCATGGAACTCAACAAGGCCAAATGCAAGGTCCTGCCCCTGGGCCAGGGCCATCCCAGGCACAAACACAGGCTGGGTGGAGAAGGGATTGAGCACAGCCCTGGCAGCCCCAAAACCCCAGTGCCCTGGGCTGATTCCCCAGCGTGGGCAGCAGGGCAGGGGGGGATTCTGCGTCTCTCAGGTGAGACCCCACCTGCAGAGCTGCCTCCAGCCCGGGGGTTCAACAGCAGAAAGATGTGGAGCTGCTGGAGTGAGTCCAGAGGAGGCCATGGAGCTGTTCCAAGGGCTGGAGCCCCTCTGCTCTGGAGCCAGGCTGGGAGAGCTAGGGGTGCTCACCTGGAGAAGGCTCCAGGGAAATCTGAGAGCCCCTTCCAGGGCCTAAAGGGGCTCCAGGAGAGCTGGAGAGGGACTGGGGACAAGAGCCTGGAGTACCAGGACAAGGGAGAATGGCTTCCCACTGCCAGAGGGCAGGGTTAGATAGGATACTGGGAAGGAATTGTTCCCTGTGAGGGTGGCGAGGCCCTGACACAGGTTTCCCAGAGCAGCTGGGGCTGCCCCATCCCTGGAAGTGCCCAAGGCCAGGTTGGACGGGGCTTGGAGCACCCTGGGCTAGTGGAAGGTGTCCCTGCCTGGGGCAGGGAGTGGAACAAGCTGAGCTTCCAGCCCAAACCAGTCTATAAACACAGGAAAGGGTTAGAAACTTCTGAAACTGGAGTGTCGACACATAAGTTTAATTCCTTGAGGAATGCAGCAAAATCCTTCTTTTTGTTAACAACAAGCCTTCCCTCTTGTCCATACTAGGGGGTATTTATAGTTTTAGTGGTGTGTGCCTTGCCTTTCCTTCCTAATGGATTGCCGGACCACAAGTGGGTGGAAGATTTGTTTGTTTTGGCACAATATTCCCTTTACATAGGCACGTCTGGAGTTTACAGCAAACGAAGCTGGGCCGTGAACTGTGCAAAGTCCTTAACATGAGGGAAAGGAGAGAAGCAGGAAGAGTTGTCACGTAAAATTAGCTCTCCAAAACTGAACCATCTCTTCAGCTTATTTCCCTGCTGGTTTACAGGCTGCTGCCTTAAGCTGACATTGCTCCATCGGATGCACCGTGAGCTTGAGCGTTTGTGTCAGCACTGCCTGTTCCTGCCACTTGCCCTCACTGGATGTGCCATGGGTTGGGAATCCAGTATCCCTCCTCTAGGCCTTTGAGTAGCTCCAGTGGTGATGCTCTTCTGGCACAAATTGTAATGGAAGTAACCGAAATAGCAAGGTGACTTCAGAAAGGGAGCTCAGGTGTTCACTCACTGTTGAAGTGCCTCTGATTGACCTGTCAGATAAGCATCAGGTGGTGATGCAGTGCTGAGATGCACATAAAGGGTTATCGGTGTCAGTGGCAGAGGCTGATGAATTAAATCCACTGCCATGACCTTAACACAGCAGCATTTCCAAATATCTGGCTTAATAATGAAAATAAACGTGCTGTGGAAGCTGGATATGGCTTTGGAGTTATTGCTTGTGGCTTGAAAAATCGTGGCTTATGGAATATCCTGAGTTGGAAGGGACTCACAGGGATCATCAAGTCCAACTCCTGGCTCTGCACAGGACACCCCAGTAGTCCCTGAGAGCGTTGTCCAAACACTCCTTGAGCTGTGGCAGCCTTGGGGCCGTGACCATTCCCTGTGGGGAGCCTGTTCAGTGCCCAACCACCCTCTGGGGGAAGAACTTCTTCCTAATATACAACCTAACCCACCCCTACCACAGCTCCATGGTATTTTTCTTGGTATGCGGGGATTTTGGGGATTGCAGATGTCTTTGTAGGCATTAACACCCTCTTGGGCACGTTGTCCATCTCCTGGTGCAAAGGCAGGTATGTCTGACCACCCCTGTTTGTCAACCTGTGTTCAGAAGAGCCAGGAAGTGGTGATGTCTCAATCAGGCTGACCCTTCACAAATTTAAATTTGTCCCTTTACTGTGAGCTTGAGGGGGGAAATTTGATGACCTTGGTGACGCCCATGTGAGAGCTGGATGAGTACTGGCGGAAGACATCTCTGAAGCTTCTCCAGACTGTCACTATGAGAAACCAGAGAGTGTTTGTTGGCATCTCTGGTGCTGCATGTGCCACCCAGGCATGTTCTGGTGTGTAGGATGGCTTTACAGGAATGCCAGTGCGGGGACTCCGTCTCTACTGATGCTGCTCCACCTGGAGCTCATGGACCTCATCTTGGGGTCGTTTTACAAAGCTGCACCTGTGAAAGCACAGGTAGAAAAATGACAGGTGTGGGATGGTGCTTCCTAATACACCTGGAGGAAGCTTCAATATCCACATGGTGTGTGAAGACTTTTAAGGAGCTGACAACTTTGAATTTGAGGAAGAAAAAAACCAGAAAACCAACCCATAGCACAGATGTCCAAGTATTATGATTTTTTAAAGCCATGTGGCTGCTTTTAGAGTGTTGGTGGCTCCTGCTTGGCTTCCCCCTGCGGGCGGGTGCCACGGGCCACTTCCTTGCCAGATTGAGGAAGGAGCTCGGCACAAACATTTACTTTCTGTGAACAAATGCAACTGTCTGACTGTGTATCTCGGGATTATGGTGCCTAATTGCCCTACTGAGGAAGTGCAGATTTTTATGGAGCTGATGGTGTTAGTGTGGGTGTAGCCACCAGCACAGAATTAGACCAGTAACCAAGAACTGGACCTTGCACTGGGGAGGAGGCAGCTCAGCTGCCAGCAAATGGAGTGACCTTTGCTTCATTTAGAAATACATAAAGAAAAATAAGATACAATAAATGAAAATTTTAAATTTAAAAAATTTAAATGAAAATCTAAACATCTTCTGGCCCGTCTGCAATGGGGGTTGTGCTTCTCCAGAGGGTGTTTTGCTTGGTCTGCATGTAATTCCTGGCACCTTTCAGTCGCATAGGTAATCCAGATCCTTCTGATGGTTGCACTGCTTCGTCAGGACACACAGTCAGGAGATTTAGGGAGTTCTGCGTTTCAGAGAGGAAGGAAAGGGTGGCTCTTTATGTGCCATGAGGATGCTGCCCTGTGGGATAGGTGGGTGTTGGGGTGGGACAGCTTGTTTTGGGGCTGCAATGTTGACATCATGGAGTTTTTATAATCCCATACTGGGAAGGGGAGACAAATTGCTGCAGAAGGTTTCAGGCTTTGAGCGTAACAGTGCCTCAAATATCAAACTCTAGCAGTTTTTAATGGACATGATCTATCCCAATAAAAACCTTTTTCTCCCAAAACAGAGCTGGCAGGCAATCTGGGTGCTGGCAACATCATTGGGTTGCTTAGGCTGAAGCACTGTTTTTATTAAGCCCAAATGAGCAGGATTTATTACTCAGGGATTGTGGTTCTTACCTTTCCAGCTCCCTCGTGCTGTAACCCTCGTAAGCAGATGAGTGGTCAGTCACCCCTGTCTGACAGCAATTTGCCTCCAAAAAAGCAGCCTATTAAAGACTGGGGCAGATTTCTCTCCCTGTGTAGGTCTCAGGTACAAAGCTTCTTCTTCGAGACATGGTTTAGTTGCAAACAAAATACGTAGGTGATGTCAGTTGAATTCCTGCCAAATGTTTCGTTATATGAAGAGACAGCGTGGTCTGATCCTCTCTCCATGACTGTTGGAAAAGACACTATCTTCACTTAAGGAGAAGGTGAAGTTCAGGCATTAAAAGGAAGAAACAATGTACATTATCATGGAGTATCAGGTTTTCTTGTGTTTTCCCTTAATATACTCCCTCTCTCTCCTGTTGGCATCACCATTACTATTTTTTTTAAGAAGTGCTGCTGTTCCAGCTCACCATCTCTTACATCACTGTGTTTCCAGTTTATTACCCAGCTCTTCCAAGGAGTTTTTAGTGATGAGCAACCTTGAGTGAAGTCTTTTGGGCACAGTCAAGAGTCTGGGGGATGGAGTGATGCAGACTTGGCAGACTTCTCCTCTTCCCCATTTGCTGTGGGGTGTTTGGGCTTTGCCTGCCAGGCCAGGTCTTAAAGTTCAGCTGCACAGAGTGTACTTGAGACTTCTACCCACCCTCACTGTTCTTGGGCATGTTCCCTTCTTACCTTTTCATCTTCTCTTTGTCCGAGGCTGTGTGGTGATGAAGAACAGCTGCTTGGGTTCCTGTGGGGTTGTCCTTGGAATCACAGAAGGACGTGGATGTGTGGTCTCTTAGAGCCACACGAGCTTTGGCTGGTGGCTGCTGTTCATCCCTGCAGGACACACCCGAGCCAGGCTGAATCACACCCAGTCCATGGTGCGTTTGGTATGAGGTGGCTAAATCCTCTCACTGAGTTAGGTACTTGCATGAAAATCCCTTTGTGAAGGCACCTACTTCTGGTGCACTTTCATAACTTCATTCCTGTTGCATGGAAGTGGAATTTTCTCCAAGGCTTTGCTGCTCTGTGGGGGACGCTGGGACACTGGGAGAGCCCTTACACCCATGTTTAGAGCTCAATGCTGTGAGAGTCCAGATGTTTTCCTGTCTCCTGAGCCATCAGGTACAAACACTGAGCACCAGGAGGCTGATCCCGAATCTGACCAGTGCTGTCTGAAGCTCATTTTAGGCGCCGATAGGAGACTTAGCAGAAGTTTGGTGGCATTTTGAGCTAAGGCAACAAAGAAACCGTTCTGCTTGTTTGTCCTCAGCTTTTGGAGGTGCTCTGGTGGGACAGAGAGGAGACAACCTGTTCCCAGCAGGTAACCACAAGCCAAGCCTGGGGACCCGGAGCTTTCTCAAGTTGGGATACAAAGACCCTGCATCTGAATCCCACCCCACTGCTGTTCCGTTATGACACTTTTTATGGGTACTGGATGGCACTGGACAGGAATATTTCCTTCCACAGGGGAAACACATACCTGTTGAGTGCTGGATTCACCTTGGGACAGGGCCAAAAGCCTCTCAGTACCTCAAGGCTTCCTGTTATCCCAAGCTGGATTCTGTTAGAGCAGCTTATACCCACCCTTGCCATCCAAGTGTCTTCAGTTTCCTTTGACCCATCTCCTCAACTTCACAAGGACTTTTCTTCTGGTGAGAGGCTTTTCCCCACCTCACACACACTGTGAAAGCTGCCTTGGCTCTGAACTTGATACTTGCCTTCCTTTCTGAAGTAGAAAAAAGCACTTCATGGTTTGGATACTACCAAGGTTTTTGGGGGCGGGTGGAGGTTGTGTTTAGCTGCCAAATTCACCAGTCTTTTCAAACTGTCTGAGCCTGTCTGCAGTTCATCCTCTGGGCTGCTTTTCCTTGCCAGGCAGAGTGCAGATAAAACAGTCATAGATGATTGAGGTGCATCTGTATTAAATTAGGCTGTAAATCTGTAAAAGTGATGCCAGTGATCCAAGGCTGCTCTAGAGCCTAAGCTCCCGTGGTGGTCTTGTGGAGGACTTTGATACCATTAACTGCAAACTACATCCATCAACCACCATGGATGCACCTGAATCCGTGCGCTGTGAGTTATTCCTTGGTGATGGATGCACGTGGCTGTCTAGAAGACATCTTTGCCCCTTTTTTCTTCAAATCCATTGCCTGGAAGGAAGGGGATGGTATAGGGACATCTGCACCTCTCTTTTTGCTGTTAAACAACCTGGTATTTTAAGAGGAAAAATAAAACTGCAGGTTTATGATGCCTGGATATCAGAGAAGAGAACTCCTGCAGGGTCTGTTGTAAACCTTTTGCTGCTGGCAGGTTTTTCCTCATTTCCTCTGTAGCATCCCCATAAATGCATATTTCTACTGGAACCTGATCTTACGTGGCCTTACACAGCCTGTTTTGCAAGCAGAGATGGTATCCTGACCACCAGGCTCTTTGGGAAGCTTTTCAAAGGTTGGACTTGATGATCTTGGAGGTCTTTTCTGACCTTAGTGATTCTAAACACTGGATTGTAAAGCTGGGGTCAGTTGCTGTACTGTCAGGAGGTAGATCCCAAAAGTGCTGTCGGTGTGAGGGTCCCCTCCAGGAAGGGGCTGCAGGATGCAGGACCCCCGGGATGCAGAGAATGCAGCCCTGGGGCTGGTGGGGTGTATGGGGTGAGCACCTGCACGGATCACAGGGATGTGCCACTCACAGCCGGGCTTTGGCACTCGGATGGGATTTCTGCAGAGGGATGTGAGTCTGACGTCTGCTCAAGCCTTGGAAGATACAGGGGAGCTGGTCTGGCAGTTGCACTTCAGCTTTCAGCCTAAAAAACCCAAAAAATATGTAGAGCTCGGGTTTCATGAGGGGATTTTTTCATTTTATTCCATCATTCAGCTGTTCCTTTAGCTGTTCCAGTATAATCCACTTCTTCATAAACAGCACTAACCCTCCTTTTCTGACAGATTATGATCTCTAGTCCTTTTTACATCTATAGGAGTGTACATCCATGGCTGCTGGCACACATTTGGCTGGGACTCAGTTGAGGGAGAGAAGTCGATGAATTGATCTCACATCACACAAACCGCTTCCCTGGAAAATGCTCTATGCTTTGTTTTGATTCTGCTCGTGTGGAAGAACTAAATTACCAACTAAATTAGTTTTTCCCTTCCTAACGTTCCTGGCTTTCGTGCTGAGCTTCCGTAGAGGGAATTGGGAGCAAAGTTCAGGAATGAACTTAGGGAATGGGTGCTTGGATCACTCCAGTGAAACGATCAACTGAGATCACTTGGAAAAGTAACTTGCCAATGTATTTAGTTGGGGATTATACAATTAATGTGTTTTAGCATGTTTGCAAGGTCTTCAAGGAAAAGAGCTCTTGGAAGTTCACTTCCCTCAGATGGAAAAAGGCATGAGTTTGTTTGGGTTCATCCTTGTCTGTAAAAACTGTAATTGGAGGATGCAAACTTGACAGTCCTGGGCATTCATGAGTAATGAATGAGTGTAGTGATCCGCAGTTGTCCATCCTTCTCCCTTCCCAGCAATTTAGACTTAAATACTGTTTGTGTGCCTCCTTATTTTCCACCCATGAAGCACTGAACAAAACTAACTGCACAAGCTGAAGATTAAATTGTTGGGTCAAATGATTCAACGGAAGCAATTCGTAATGTTTGAAAGGCATCTGCAGCCTCCAAGGTTGGGAAGAATCTCCCAAGTGAGGGGCATCCGACGTGATGTGCACCTGCTCGCTGCAGTTGGCAGCCAGCTTTGTCACTGCTGTTCCCAGCTGTAAATTGCAACAGAGAATTTTGACCTACTTTTTCAGTTTTTCTGTTGTTTTGCACAACATTGAGGACACTGAAACCAGGTCACTGTACTGCTGGTTGGGGAAGCACAGATAAATGCTGCTCTCTGTGTGGAGGTGCTGCTGGGGTACGGGGGGGGAAGCTGGAATACATCCAGTGGAAGATCCTTGAAGTAACCAGAAAGCTCTTGAGTGGGAGACAAAAAGGCAAAAAAAAAACCCGAAAAGGGTATTTCTCATGTCTGAGTGGGGAAAGCATTTGACCTTCCATCCTCCCTTCCTTGGCTTGGGTAATAGCCAAGCACCAGAGCAGGGCCCTCTTCCAGGTGACACCAAAAGTGTGGGCCTGCTGGAGGGCAGGAAGGCTCTGCAGAGGGATCTGGACAGGCTGGATCCATGGGACAAGGCCAGCCATGTGAGGGGTCAATAGAGCCAAGTTGCCAGGTCCAGCACTTGAGTCACAACTCCGTGGAACACTCCAGGAGTTGAGTGTCTGGGAGGCTGCCTGGTCGGAAAGGACCTGGGGGTGCTTGTCACCATGAGCCCGGATGTGCCCAGATGGCCAAAAAACCAGCAGTGTTCTGGCTTGTGTCAGCAATAGTGGGACCAGCAGGACCAGGGTAAGGATTGTCCCCCTGCTGGGGCCACACCTGGAATCCCGGGGCCAGTTTTGGACCCCTCACAGCAAGAAAGACATTGAGGGGCTAGAGGGTGTCCAGGGAAGGGAACTGAGCTGGGGAGGGGGCTGGAGCACCAGGAGCAACTGAGGGAGCTGGGGGAGCTCAGCCTGGAGAAAAGGAGGCTCGGGGGGGACCTTCTGGCTCTGCACAACTCCCTGACAGGAGGGGGCAGCTGGGCGGGGAGGTCAGGCTCTGCTCCAAGGGAACAAGGGACAGGATGAGAGGAAAGGGCCTCAAGCTGTGCCAGGGGAGGGTTAGTTTTGATACTGGGGAAAAGTCTTCATAGAAAGGGTTGTCAAGGATTGGAACAGGCTGCCCAGTGCCATGGTGGAGTCACCTGCCCTGGAAGTGTTCAAAGGATGTGTGGATGTGGCACTTGGGGACATGGTTGGTGGCGGCCTTGGCAGTGCTCGGTTAATGGTTGGACTCGATGTTGGACCTTAAAGAGCCTTTCCAACCTTAAGGATTCTGTGCTTCTAATAAGATAGGATATTTGGTAATCTGTTCATTTGTCTCCTCAGGAGCAGGGCAAATCTCAAAACTCTCTTATTTTCCCATTATTTGAACAGTGACTTTGCCAGGAGTAAGTAACGGGATGGCTGCAGAAGAAGAAAATTTTGTTGTGGTCAGTTGGCAGGACAGAAGCAGGATAAGAAATGCAGCGTAATGAAAGCAGGGAGATAAAAGCAGTGGGATGAGAAGGCTTGAAGGGATGTGAAGCCAGTGGAGGTGTGTGTCCATGCAGAAGAGAGCAGAGCTGTAAACGAAGGCTTTACTAATTGCACTTTAATAAAGGCAGAGCATTGACGCCTTGGAAGCTGTTCGTGCACACAGTGAGGCAGAGCATACAAACCCAGCTTGATCCTCTAAATTTAGGGGTGTAAGCTCATAAAATGAGTTGGCAGATGCTGAAAACGTGAGCGAATGTATAGTGTATGTGCTGGTTTCAAAATGTTCCTCCTTACCTGCGGCCTGGCTGCTCTCCCTTTTCCAGAGCGTGATCCCTTTGTCCCAATCTGTGGCAAAGCCAGTGAAGTTTTCTGCTGCTGAAGGCTCTACTTTTTACACAGTGTGAGGGTGGAAGCTGGTGAGCTCATATCTGTGTGTTTATAACATGTCAGTTGAGAGCCCTGGAGGATTTTCTAGTCTTTGAAGTCATGTGGGAAGTAGCAGATCTTGTCTGGAAAACGCTCTCCACATCAGGAGACTTACCAGACGTATTACACAGGCACGTGGGGTGGATGTTGGAAAACCCAGCGGGAAGGCATGTGCCTTGTCCTAAAGCAATGATCTTGGAGCTGCTTTGACGAATTGTGGTCCTGTGTCTGTAGAGAGCGGGGTGAGTTCACCTATCCCAGCACAACATAGGGTATTCTTGGAGGTCTCTTCTTAAAAGAATTAAAAAGGAATTATGGGGCTGAATTCCTGCTTTTTTGGGTGTTACTTCATCACCAGGCATTCGCAGTTTTATTTCTGACACGTAGTGACTCCTTCAAGGATCACACACAGACCTGGACCAGGCCTGCTTGCTTCGATTTGAAGAAGGGGGGTTCATTGGCTATTTCAGTTTGGATAGATTTCTGAAATGGTGCGACAAACCAAGACTTTGACAAAACTTGTTCCTATCATGGAAGGGTGTCTAGAGTAATTCAGGGAGGTCAAAGAAGTTTTGAGTTCTAGGGAAGCGAGCTTTTCTTTTGAAAAGGGGGAACAAGGATGGCTTTGGCCTCTTTACACCAACCTCTCATTTGTGATGTCCTTTCCTATGTCTGAAGGGCTCCCTGAAAAACTGTGTGGCTGTGAGCAGTGTCTCTGTGCCATTTATTAAACACTCCTCTACACTGCATTGTGGGTATCAGCACAAACAGCAGCTGCCTTCCAGGGCCGCCTGGGAAGTGTTGCAGGCTGGGTTGGACCAGGCTTGGAGCAACCTGGTCTAGTGGAAGGTGTGCCTGCCTGTGGCAGGAGGTGGAACAAGATGAGCTTTAAGGTCCCTTCCAACCCAAACCCTTCCATGATGTAACACCATCTGGGAGCTGGTTTCTAGCTGTAGCGCTGCAGGTTTATTGATGGAGGAGAGGTTGTGGCATAGATTTGAGTCTAAGTGTTTGGAAGCGTGTAGGATACAGTGCTGTTGTTTTTTACTTAGCTAACTGTGCTGCAAGTAATTTCCTTTCAAGCCTGTGTCTTTCATTAAATAACTGTTCCTGTGTCTCCAACTGCATTGTAGTGAAATCAATCCTGGAATCGGGCTGATTCACCATTAGGGAAATATCTTCATGCAGCTCTGTTCAAATGGAAGTAATTTTGAGGAGCAATCTTGCTGAGTGGGTGGAAAGGTAGGAAGGAATCATTATAAAAAAGTTTGAATCGTGGCAGGAAGTCATCCTGGTGTTCTGAGCAGCCTTTAAATATTAATGCGACTGACAGTCTGGTCTTCATTCTTCTGCCACTTCCCCTCCAAAGCCAAGTGCTGTGCTGGTCCTCAAAGGCCGTATTTGATGCCATATTTACTACTCATGTTTTTAATAGGTGGTAATGATGGTGTGAGATCTTTGTGTGATCTGATGTGCTGGCAGCTGGCTCTGCTCCTCACCTTGGCCGTGATAAAGAGCTTCTCACAGGCATGGCTCACTCATCCATCGCTGCTCTGAATTCCTGTTTGCAAGAGCCTTTCAGCTGAGAGAGGATGTTTAGTGTTTGCAGACTGTCAGGCATGACCTTTCCCTCCTTCTCCCTGGGGAGACCTGATCCAGATGGGGAGCGGGGGAAGGACGGAGGCGTAGGAGCTCATAACCGTTAACATCTTATTTTGCGAGCCAGAAAATGTGTGGTGGGACTCATGCTTAATTTGCCTGAGGATAATGGAGTTGCTTATCCCATCTGAGATGTGCTGAGCAAGGTATAACCTGGGCAGGGTTTGTGCCCTTGCTGGAGATTTCTTTCTGTTTCCATTTCTGAGGTTGTAGGTAGTTCTTGGTCGTAAATTATTCAGCCTTGATTAAAATAATGACTTTGGTCTCCAGGGGAAAAAAATTCTTCTCTGGCTTAGATGGGATCTAGCGTGTTTTCCAAAGTGTTACTGGCTTTTTACTCATAGAATTCCTGTGTCCTGCTCATCTTTCTTAGTGATCCAACCCTAGGAACACTCCAGCATCATGGAATCATTTAATTGGGAAAAGCCCTCTGAGATCAGAGTCCAACCATTCTCCCAGCACTGCCAAGCCCATCACTAAGCCATGTCCCCAGGTGCCAGACCCATGTATTTTATTACAATGAAGATGGTAGCTTTAACTGGAAAGAAAACAACGTTTGACTGGAATGTTCTGTGTCTACTTGTCTCGCCATAGCAGTGATAGACCAAATACACAGATAGACCAAAACTTCCCATGCTTCAGTTTTATCTTTCCAGAATTTTATCAGAAATACCTGTGTGAGTAAATCCACCAATTACTAGAAGTCATTCTCACGTTTGGTTTGAGTTCAGCAGTAAAACTCCATAGTTTCACTGATGGTTCTTTTTCATGTTGTTTGTTTTGAAGCCAGTCTCTCCTCCTGGGACAGCCTGGGGTGGGGTCCAGTCAAAGCGATTTTCTGATATCTGATAGAGACTCATCACTGCTCCTGCAGACTGGTTTCACAGGGCAAACTGTGCTGTGTCTGCGCCAAGCACAGCAGCTGAGAGTATGTGGGGATGTCTGTGATGAAAAACCAGTTCAGCCAGTTCACCGGTAACGGATGCTTCCTGCTTATCCATATTCAGTTCTGAGTATTAAACCTGAAATTAATTTGAGAGACGAGTAAAGCTTGGTAATGCTGAACAATTTCTTGTACATGAACATCTCCAGCTCTTTTGTCTAGGCCAGAGGTGCCGAATGGCAAATGGTGTTTCACACATTGCTTGGGAGCACGTTGGGAGCTTGTCACTTCAGTGTGGCTGAGACGTGGAGGTTCTCAGGTGACCTGGTGATTGTCAGACCTCCTGGATGTGCTGCAGACGTGCTGTGTGACATCTACTGCAGGGCTCCACAACTGTCCCAAGGGACAAGGAGCAGTCCAGTACCTAAAGAGGACCTACAGGAAGGCTGAAGAGTGACTTGTTGCAAGAGCAAGAAGTGATAGGACAAGGGGGCTTTAAGCTGAAAGGATGTGTTTAGATTGGATATTAGGGAGAAATTCTTCCCTGTGAGGGTGGGGAGGCCCTGGCACAGGGTGCCCAGAGAAGCCGTGGCTGCCCCTGGATCCCTGGCAGTGTCCAAGGCCAGGTTGGACGGGGCTTGGAGCACCCTGGGGTAGTGGAAGGTGTCCCTGCCCATGGCAGGGGGTGGAATGAGATGAGATGGGTTTTAAGGTCCCTTCCAACCAAGCCATTTCGGGATTCTGTGATTCTATAAATACTCAAAAACTGGAATTTCCAACTGGTAGTCCCCTGCATTTTCTGGATCCAGCATGGTGACTTCTGCCTTCTATCCAGGTGCCTTAGGTCAAACCAAAAGTCTCCAGAAACAGAAGTGTTCCACAGCTGGAGGCCAGGGAAAGCATAGTCAGATTTCAGAAGGGCTCATGGTTCTGTTCTGTGTAGATGGGTAATAATCCTTGCCTTTTATTTTTGGATAACTGGAAGTAGGTAGCTTAGCTTCATCCTCTGGTGGACCAGAGGATCATCATTGAATGGGCCAGTGCCAGGTTGATGGTTGGACTCGATCATCTTGGAGGTCTTTTCCAACCTTAATGATTTCATGGCAAAATTAAAAGAAGGAACCCTTGCTAAGCCCTCTACAGAGGTATTGCTGCAGGAGAACTGAGTAACTTGCTGCCAGTTGCCTGAGTAACTTCTGAGCCCTCATTTACGTGGCTGTGTTTCTGGGTGTCCTTCCACAGGACTCGTGGCTGGGTGGTCTCAGTGAGCACTTCTGTGATTGCTTTGGAGGACACAAACCTTGTTGGTAAAATTATTCAGGAACTGTTTCATTCATGTCTGGAAAATCTGAATGCAGCAGTTCCTGTAGGGTTGCAATCCAGTACCTTTATATCCTGGGATGTGGGGGGTAGTTTCAGGTGTGTTTATTCTAATTCTTGCTTGAGAACTGCTCCCCAGAGTGCCTGATACCATCTCCCGATGCAGCACCTGTTTCATACGGCACATCCTGCAACCTTTCCCTTTATCATGCTCATTTCTTGGGAAGTGAGGGGAAGCTCAGCCTTGATGGTACCTCTGGACTGTGCTTGTGGGGCAGGACCTCCTGGGTCCTTGCAGCTCCTGCCAGTCTCCTTTGGTCTTGTTCCTGAGCACAGAAGAACCATTTGGCCTGCAAGGGTTGAGAAGCATCTATGTTTTGTACCCTTTTGACTGAGTTATCAGCTTTTTAAAAGTAATTAATCATGCTTTGGCTCCTCATTTTGATCATCTCTGTAGGACAGCAGTTTGAATTAGCAAATATATCTGAGGTCAATTTGGAGTTGGACTTCAGTGATCCGTGTGGGTCCCTTCCAACTTAGGTTATTCAGGTTAATCTAGATCAACTTGAAAAGAGGTTAAAAGAAAAGAGAATTTTATTTAAGAGCTACAAAATTTTCTTCTCTTGGCACCTTTCATTAGCCCCTTTGTATTTTTTGTCTGGCTTTTGTGTAGTACTTCATAAATGTATGAAGTGAGGAGGAACCAAACCTACACTTCACAGGGACTTTAAAGTTGGGGTTTCCTCGCAGTGTCCACCTGACATGCTGATGTAGTTGGAATGGTTTTGGTTACCGCATGTAGTGTCAGTCCTGATAACTCCAGTGGAATCATGGAATTACAGACTGGTTTGGGTTGGAAGGGACCTTAAAGCTCAGCTGGATCCACCCCCTGCCATGGACAGGGACACCTTCCACTAGACAGGTTGCTCCAAGCCCCATCCAACCTGGCCTGAGACACTTCCAAGAATGGGACAAGTAGCAACAGTGGATGGACAGCACTTAGATTTCTTCATGACATCAGGGCTTTTTATCAGAAAACTGTTAAGAAAATGATAAAGTTTTCATATAGCTGTTAAATTCCTTGGGGCCAGGAAAGTTCTGGACATTGGCCCTGTTGTACTTTTCTCACGTGGTATTTTAAAATAATGATTTTTTAATTTCATGTATTTCTTCTTTTCCCCAGGTAAGAAACCAAAAGCAACCTGCCTTTACTGAATTCTCAAGAACACAGTCGACCCTTTGGTACATTATCAAGATGCATTAGGAAACTGGATCTGGTGCCAAAAGAACTCCATGAGTTTCCATGACTCTCTTGAACTCCAACGCAGATACTTTTGGATATAAATTTCTGTTCTAAGGAGAAGAGTGTGTACTCCAACTCCTTTCTGCCAGCTTGCTGGCAGAGGTGTTTCACTAAGATCATGGACCATCCTAATAGGGATAAGGATGAAAGGCAGCGGACGACGAAAGGAATGCCAGGAAGGAGTGGGCATGGTTCTCGGCCAAGCTCATCGGCGTCTTCTGGCGTTCTTATGGTGGGACCCAACTTCAGAGTGGGCAAGAAGATTGGGTGTGGGAACTTTGGAGAACTCAGACTAGGTAAGAAGTAAGTGTTTTAGTGGCCTGCATTATGCAAATTAGCATTTCACCACTGGAATATAAATACGTAAGAACTTACCCTGGCTCGAGAAACGCGTGCGCTTGTGTTGTTTCCCAAGTGTCGAGCTGCCTTACCCGAAGCTTCTGACTCAGAAGATGTAACTCTTAGCATGATTTTGATTTGCATAAAGTCAAAGGGAATACACTGGAGAGGCCAAAGATGCAAATTCTGAACAATCCCAACAAATGAAGACTGTTCACAGCACTGAATGTCTTGCCTGAGGTGAAAAAAAAATCTTCTTAACTGTGAATTGCTAAATCTTGCTCTGAATTTTTGGTTTATAAGCTAGAACGCTCATTTAAAGGGATGGGTGAGACTCTTTCCCAGCACTCAGACTCTATTCCACGTCCTTCTCTAACCTCACTGCCCTAATTTCAGCCCCATCACCCTCTCCCTGCCCTGTCCGTGTGTTGGACTTGCTGGGGAGGAGAGGATGTGCTGAGCGGCCATCTGGCTCCCTCAGCCGGCCCAGCAGCCCAACATTTGTTCATGGTCTGTTGGTCTCCTAACCACGTCTTGCAGCTGGTTGCCCAGACAGATGGTTCCACTAATGCATTGTTTGTTTAGGACTACTTAGGAGGCCAATGCAGAACAGTGCACTGGGCTCTTAAGTCATCCTAAAAAAACAGCGGTTGTGTTTTAAACTGAGGTGGGGCGAGCAGCCAGTGTTGCTTCACATAACTCAAGGGTCATAACACTACTGATGGTGTCTTTGTAGGTTCCTGCTCGGAATCTGTCATCTTAAATGAATCTCTGTAATCTCCCACTCTGCAGTTGGGTTATTGCAATGCTGCTCCGTGGTGTGACGATCAGCCCTCTCACTTCTGGTGTGTCTCAGTAAATGGGTATTTTGGTTTCAGCATTGCATCAGAGAAGTTTTATTGATTCACCCGAGCAGAGATAACACTCCTAAGGTGGAGAGAAACCAAGGGCAAGGATGGAAACTCCCACCTTCCTGCACATGAGTATAATTGGCAGCTAAAGATAAATTTGGATCCTTACAGTGACATAACATGAACTGCTCTGTTGCATTCTCAAAGCCCCCCCACCAGCAAACGTCACGATCTCAGGATCCCCAGGGAGATGTTGAATTGCTTTGTAATCCAAGCTCTGCTCTGAGGTTCAGCAGCTGTAGTGGCTCCCTCTGGGTATACGGCTCTTTGGGTTTATTCAGCTGGTGCCCAAATCACAGAATCACAGACTGGTTTGGGTTGAAAGGCACCTTAAAGCTCATCCCATCCCACCCCTTCCACTATCCCAGGATGCTCCAAGCCTCGTCCAGCCTGGCCTTGGACACTTCCAGGGATCCAGGGGCAGCCACAGCTTCTCTGGGAAACCTGTGCCAGGGCCTCCCCACCCCCACAGGGAACAATTTCTTCCCAATATCCCATCTATCCCTGCCTCTGGCAGTGGGAAGCCATTCCGCCTGATCCTGTCCCTCCATCCCTTGTCCCAAGTCCCTCTCCAGCTCTCCTGGAGCCCCTTTAGGCACTGGAAGGGGCTCTGAGCTCTCCCTGGAGCCTTCTCTTCTCCAGGTGAGCACCCCCAGCTCTCCCAGCCTGGCTCCAGAGCAGAGGGGCTCCAGCCCTGGGAGCATCTCCATGGCCTCCTCTGGATTCACTCCAGCAGCTCCACGTCCTTCTGATGTTGGATCAAGGCTGGGGCAGCTCTGCAGGTGGGGTCTCACCTGAGTGGGGCAGAGGGGCAGAATCCTCCTCTCCCCTGCTGCCCACGCTGGGGGGAGGCAGCTCCTGTTTCCATGATTATTCTTCACATTTCTCAAAATTGTAGCAGTGTTGGGTTTGTGATTCATGTATAGTTTCATGGCATGGACTTTACAGAAGAGATTTCACTTCTGAAAAAGTTAATTTACAGAGAAATTCCGTTTTAAATATGGAAATGCAACACCTGCTAATTAAGTGGCTCTTTTTTTTTAAATAATACATGTATTGTTAATGCTGGTTTACTAAAAATTTAGGCAATGAGCCACACGTACTGATAACAACAATTTGTTGTAACAAATTGATAACAAATTGTTGTAAGGTTCTTACAGAAGCTGTAATACTTTTTTTTTTTTTCGTTTCTCATGCTTTTTGCCAGTCACTATCACTTCAAGAGCTCCTGTTTGCTCAAATAGCAGCTATTTCTCTTGCACAGCCCATGGTAATTATCGCTGGGGGGAAGGAGAAGCAGCGGCTGAAATCCGAGCACACAAGTTTCTGATAACGGTTTTGTCCTGTGAAGATGCATGATGTGCCCTCTGCTTTTTGCCTGTTTTTTACATGGTTTCAGAGCAGTTGAGCACCAATATCACGGGCAGAACAAAGTCACGCGCTGATAAGCAAAGGGAAAATAGGCTTTTCCAATTCCCTGAAAAATTTCTCTTTTTTGAGGTGTTGCATTTTCAGTTTAAGCCACTCTTGTATCAAGGACTGATTGTTCAGGGAGGAGACGGCACTTACCTAATGAAGCTGTTTGCTGTAAATATCCAGCTCACCGCTCAGGGTTGATCTTTCTTCCTGAAAATACAGATCACCCAAGGGTATGACTTTTTTTGGAGCATATGGTGGGAGCAGCACAGTTGGATTCCAGCCCTTGAAGAGCTGAGATGGGGAGATGAACACAAAACTTAACATTTGATAGGACAGGGGAAATGGCCACAAGTTGTATCAGGGGAGGTTCAGGATATTAGGAAAAAATTTCCTCACTGCATGGGTGGCTGAGCATTGGAACAGGCTCCTCAGGGAAGCGTTGGAGTCACCATCCCTGGAATTGTTCAGAGAAGGAGGAGACGTGCCACTGCACAATGTGGTTTAGTGGGAATGGTGGGATTTGTTCAAATGTTGGCCTTGATGATCTTGGAGGTCTTAAACTTAATGATTCTGTGGTGTGGCCCAGAGTAGTAAGCTGAAACGGGGTAAAGCAGTGGCTGTTTCTTCAGACAGGCTGCAGAGTAGGGGGTCTGCAAGAGCTTTGGTTTCCCAACCGGCCCAGCGTACTAGCAGGAACATAGTGCCGGTCCCCACGTCAGACCCTGCATGGATTTGGGGTTCACGGGGATTTCACCTGTTGTGTGGAGTGCTGTGGTCAGCCACGGTTGTGAACTCCACCAAAGACATCTCCAGCCAAGCGTGTGAGCCGTGCCCTTAAACTGACTCAAGAGCTTACCCAGGAGATATTCCTTGTATTCTCCTGAAGTCCTGAGCCATGAGCCATGGTAGGGATTAATAAGGCTCTTCAAAAGTCTCTTTTTTTCCCAGTGTTTGGCATCCTTGTTTAAGTAAAGCAGTTAAATAGGTACTAATGTAAAATTATTATTGCAGTTTTGGTATGTTGGAGGGATGTCTAAGATAAACGTTAAGTTCTTGTTACAGCAGGCATTTCTTTTAATCAGAGAATCACAGAGGGGTTTGGCTTCAAACTCGTGTTTGTTCACCCCCCTGCCCTGGGCAGGGACACCTTCCACTACCCCAGGGTGCTCCAAGCCCCGTCCAGCCTGGCCTTGGACACATCCAGGGATCCAGGGGCAGCCGCAGCTGCTCTGGGCACCCTGTGCCAGGGCCTCCCCACCCTCATAGAGAAGAATTCCTTCCCAATATCCCATCCATCCCTGCCCTCTGGCAGTGGGAAGCCATTCCCTGTGTCCTGTCCCTCCAGCCCTTGTCCCCGGTCCCTCTCCAGCTCTCCTGGAGCCCCTTTAGGCCCTGGCAGGGGCTCTGAGGTCTCTCTGGAGCCTTCTCTTCTCCAGGTGAGCACCCCCAGCTCTCCCAGGCTGGCTCCAGAGCAGAGGGGCTCCAGCCCTCGGAGCAGCTCCGTGGCCTCCTCTGAGCTTGTTCCAGCAGCTCCACGTCCTGCTGGTGTTGGGGGCCCCAGAGCTGTAGACTGGAGCCTAAATCTTTTTGCTCTAATTGAAACATTATCTGGCATTTTCAAAACAGTGTGTTCAGCTATCAGTTAAAAATGGCAGTTAAGACAGTTTTTCACCCTGCTTGAACTGTAAAAAATGTTAGAAGAGCAGCAAGCCCCAAACCAGCAGAAAAGCTGCTTCTTTGTAGGCTGCCAGGTCAGAGCAGTTCAACTGGAACTGGGAAGGTGCTCCCAAAAGTGAGAACCACCCAGCTGTCTCCCAGGCTGCAGTTTGAAGCCAGGAGCTCTGCTTCAAAACAAGTAAACCAGTAAAATAAATACTTAAAGGTGATAATAGCATCTGATACTGGGGCTGTAATTCCAAATTAACAAATCATGGTGTGACTGGAATAATGTTGGATGTGGAGGGCAGGGTAGGAGTAGATCCTAGGAAGCACCTACACCAGGAGCTGTTACTGGAAACCTGCTCTAGAAGGGTCAGCAAATCAGGCATGTCCCAAGTGCCCGATGATCTGGTGTCTGTGCACATGCATCACTTTGGAGATGGATCCTTTTGGGCTTCTCTGCTGTCTCCGATCCATCCGTACGTTCACGACATCTCACTGCCAAGGCCTGGAGAAATCCACTCGGGGAAGTTTCCCGCGTGACTGCTGGTGACGTAACGCATCTCTTTTCCTTTGGAGTATAGTAGTTCATAACTGTCAGTGGAACTACCCAAAACTGAGGCATGGACTTAACTGATACATCAAAAGCTCAACTTGAAAGGCTTTTGCCAGCACAGTTACATCCCCTCACTGTGCTGCGGATCTTTGGTCGTGCTAAATGCAGCTTCTGCTCAGGGCTTGTGTCAGTGGGCAGGTCACTGTCTCCTGTAAGCCTTTGCTCTTCCATGCGACCTGTGCTGCCCAGGAGGAGGAGGGAGAGCAAACCATTGGAGCTCTGACAGTGTGATGGCAAAACCAAGGGGGAGATCTCAGTCTGGAGCAAGCCAGCAGAGAGATTTTTGGGATTTACTTTTCTAGAGCAGCTGGCAAAGCATGCATCTTGGGCTGCAGCTGTGGGAAGGGTTTGAAGCTCAGAGGCTGGACCCATTTATGTTCAGGATCTCCCCATAGCACCGAAGGGGATGAACTGGAGGATTAATTAGTTCATTTACCTTTGGCTGCTGGCCTGATGCTAACCCCAGTTATTTAACTGAGGAATTTCATTACCGAAAGTATCTTCTGCCTAGTCCTCAGCCTCATGAAACAGACCATAAGAGACTGGACACATACGGCTCCACATACATGGAGGGTGTTGGCCATGTCCTTCCTTGCCTTGGAACAAGTTTGGAAGAGCACTGTTTCCCGAACACCGTTACCCTGTGCTGGTGGGAGAGCACAAATGTTGATGGAATGTCTGCGGGGCATCCTTCCCTGGGTGGAGGTGCATCTTCAAGGCTGTGATGGATGTCATGGGATCCATAGGGAGTGGAGTTCTCATGCCTCCCTCCTTGGGGTTTTGCACTTCAAAGCATCTGAATTCCTCAGGGATTTGGGCTGGAGCTTCCCTGCCTCAGTGTCGTTAAACTGAGCATCTCCACCGTGTCCTGGGCATCAGGGGCGGGGAGGATTCTGCCCCTCTGCCCCACTCAGGTGAGACCCCACCTGCAGAGCTGCCTCCAGGTCTGGAGTCCCCAACATCAGAAGGACGTGAAGCTGCTGGAGCAAGTCCAGAGGAGGCTACAGAGATGCTCCAAGGACTGGAGCCCCTCTGCTCTGGAACCTGGGAGAGCTGGGGGTGCTCACCTGGAGAAGAGAAGGCTCCAGGGAGAGGTCAGAGCCCCTGCCAGGGCCTAAAGGGGCTCCAGGAGAGCTGGAGAGGGACTGGGGACAAGGGCCTGGAGGGCCAGGACAAGGGGGAACGGCTTCCCACTGCATGAATGGAATATTGGGAAGGAATTCTTCTCTGTGAGTGTGGTGAGGCCCTGGCACAGATTGCTCAGAGCAGCTGAGGCTGCCCCATCCCTGGAAGTGTTCAAGGGCAAAGATTGAAGAGGCACAGACTCTGCTGGGTGTTAGCATGCAAAGCTAGTTTATTGTACAAGTTACCAACATTTTATAGTTTAGTTCTCTCAGGCAAATCTATAGGTTCAAAACTGTATTGCCTTTATTGCTATAGCAACATTCAAGGCCAGGTTGGACGGGACTTGGAGCACCCTGGGCTAGTGGAAGATGTCTCTGCCCATGGCAGGGGCTGGAATGAGATGGGCTTTAAGGGCCCTTCCAACTCAAACCAGTCAGGGATTTTGGTAGGAGCGATGTCCTTATCCGAGGAGGGGAAGAGGCAGTTTCAGGGAACAAGATACAGCTGGAGCTGCCGATGGAGCTCATTTGCTGGTAGCTAATACGGAGCAGATAATCCAAGTGTATTTAGGTTTCCTTCCCTTAATGTCTTCACGTCTTCTCCCCCTCCAGCTGTTGGCTGGAATCCCGGTCTGTCTCAGAGGGTGGAGGGGTTTGTCTGCCACCTGCTTTTCCATGGATTTGGCCTGTGAGCTCTTTCAATGCTTTCTGGTGTCGGAGGGTTCCTGATGAAACTGCAAAACCTCCTTTCTACCCTTAGCTTCCAGCCTGGGTATAATATTATGTCTTTTTCTAAAAGATGGAAAGAAGTACGTGGAAACCCCCCTGTGTGTCAGGGGTTAATGCTGGGGCTCAGCTTTCAGCTCTGCTGGCAGAAAACACCCCCTCTGAGGATATTTAACCTCACGTTTAAATCCCTGTCCAGGTCACCAGGTACCAAAACAGGTTGGAGCTATGACATCTTCAATTCCTGAGGGATGTTAAAACAATCTGCTTGGTGCAGACTGGGCCTAGGAACACCCAATCACAGATTTAGAGGCCAGAAGTACCCTGAGTGATACAGTGGGGAAAGCATCAAAAGAAGTTAAATGCAGAAAACACGAAGCTGTTATAAAGTAAACTAAATTTCCCCTGATACTTCAGGATTTAAAGATGACTGTGTGTCTTCTCCCATGTTCATAATATCTTTAATTTTATTGAGTCTCCCAGTGCTGTTGTATCTGTGTGCTGAGGAGGACATGGCATGTTTTTTAATGCTGCCATGTGGATATGGAAGAGCTGCTCCAGCTCCTGCCTGCTCTGAATGATGTCACTCCCTGTCCTGGGCTTTCTCAAGAGCTGGACTGTCCAAGCATCAATACCTATTACAGGAACTGGAAAATAAATGAGTAAGAGAGCTGGGCGAAGCTGATGCTACAAATAAGCTCTGATAACTTCCATCCTAGATTGCTCCTGAATTTTGGAGTTGCTCAGTAAAAGCATGACTTGTGCTGTGACACTGATGAGCAAAGGTCAACGCTTCCCTGCATAAATCCATAGGGAGCTTTTGTGGTGGGGGCTTCCCTCCTCCAAGGGGACAGTGGGACAAGAGGAGGTCAGGAGGGTGCCAGAATGGTGGGACAGAGCAGGTCCAGGGACTGCCCAAGCATCTTTCCCAGCAGTATCTCTTCCAGGAGAGCTTGCTGTCAGGCAGGAGCCACGTGGAGGTGGAGGGGGAGTGATTGCTCCAATTCCCTGGCAGAGGAAGCAGAGGATATTGAGTGATTGGGTAACTGGCAGTGTCAGAGCACAGGGAGAGATGCTCCGTGACACGGAGCTGTGCATCACTGCCTCGGATCACTGAGGAGGCCCAGGGCTTGCTTCAAACACCAGACAGGCTCCTGGAGAAAAATCCCCCTCCAGCTGTAGCACACGTGGGTCCCAGCTCCGGCATGGTGCACCGGGAGCTGGATTTGAGCTTGACTGGTTGTGCTCATCTCACGCTCCTGCCCTTCGTGCTTCCCAGAGCGTGATCAACCTAGTGAAACTCACTGTACATCCCAGGATGAAATTGTTCAGTGCCCAGCAGATCCAAGACATTTCCAAAAGCAATGACACTCTGACTCTTCATTTTTTGTTCCCCAGACTTTTTTGACATGATGTGGATAAAATGAAACCTAGGGTGTCTGGGATACCTCCTGTCACAGGGGGAGCGAAGGTGCTGCCATAAGATACAATACCTTGTGCTGAGTGGAAGGTATTACTTGCCTGCCCTGCTGAACTGCTGCAAACTGCTCAGTATTTTGATTATTTTCAGGCTTATGCTTTGTTAAAGGCAGGAACTTCAGGGGGAATTGGGGAAACAGCCCTTCGACATCAGTGTCACTCCTCATTGTGCCTCGAGCTGCAAGTGTTGAATGTGGAACTCAAAGATTTTTTTCTTCTCCCTTTGCAGGTAAAAATCTCTACACCAATGAATATGTAGCGATCAAACTGGTAAGTAGAAGCTTCAGGTGTCCTTAAATGACTTGTACTTCATGTTAAGAATTCAGACCAAAAGCAAGTTTTTCACTTTGGGCTCAGTGCTGCTCTCACCCTCAGCTGGGAATGACTTATTAAAATTAAGATAACTTCTTAAAAGCACTAAAAGCAGGGAAAGAACCCATCCTTCCACCTGCTGAAGGTTTTTGGTACCTAAAGGGTCTGTAGCTGTCTTAGAGCAGTGAGAGCCTTGTTCCTCTGCCCAGGTCCCAGCGAAGGGCACTGGTAGTGGGTTTGCCACCTCCTGCTGCTCCATGGCTTGAGCCTTTCCGTTCAGAACTCCATGACTTCTCCAGTTGTCAGAGTGTTTGGTTAAGAGCGTGGCACTGTGCAGCCTGGTGGTCCATGTTTTTGGAGTCAAGAGGCAGAAAAAGGGTGTTCCTATGGTTAAAATTC
The DNA here is from genome assembly GCA_013399875.1 of Gymnorhina tibicen. Lineage (NCBI taxonomy): Eukaryota > Metazoa > Chordata > Aves > Passeriformes > Artamidae > Gymnorhina > Gymnorhina tibicen. Next base: position 997,099 of record VXAZ01009307.1, on the reverse strand, counting down.
CCTGGGGGAACAGAGCAAAGCTTGGTCTGGTGCGATGCCGAGAGTGCAAATGCAACAGGCAAAACAAGATCCAATTTGGTGAAGGTCAGTCTTTCCTCTGGCTGCCTTGGGTTGCAGAGAAGATACAGTCTCATCATCTGTGGAATCTGGGGGATGGGGAACTCCCTAACTTGTAGCTCTTCTGCATTTACAAACTCACAGTCTAGTAGTTTGTGTTTAAGCCTTAACTTTTCCTATCTGTAAACTCAGACTTTCATTAGTCCCGTGGGGTTTCAGATTTGATGTCTTCACCTGATGTGCTGAGTTTCATGCAAGCGCTCTTTAAACATGATCCAAACCCTAAAATCTGAAGTTAAAGTTGTGGTGCTAATTTGATACTGCAGCAAACCCTCCAGTTTGTCCAGTTGATGCTGTCTGGCAAAATGACAGGGATCACTCTGGTGACAGAAAATCAGGATGGACTTGGTGCATTAATTGTGGTCATGTTCGAGTGCCCCAGATTCCATAACTCTGGCATTCCCCTTATGATATGTAGTAGATGAGAAATAATTACATCTTTGCAGGAGGGACTTGTTTTCACATCTGTTGGCAAATTTCAGAAGATATTCCCTAAAGTAAATAAATGAATGCCTGCGGAGGAATTCAGGAACACAGAATACTGGATGGGTTTGGGTTTCCTGGAAGGGATCTTAAAGCTCATCTCATTCTACCCCCTGCCATGGTGGAACACCAAGGACACCTTCCACTGTCCCAGGGTGCTCCAAGCCCCATCCAACCTGGCCTTGGACACATCCAGGGATCCAGAGGCAGCCACAGCTTCTCTGGGCACCCTGTGCCAGGGTCTCACCACACTCACAGAGAAGGATTCCTTCCCAATATCCCATCTAACCCTGCCCTCTGGCAGTGGGAAGCCATTCCCCCTTGTGCTGTCCCTCCATGCCCTTGTCCCCAGTCCCTCTTCAGCTCTCCTGGAGCCCCTTTAGGCCCTGGCAGGGGCTCTGAGCTCTCCCTGGAGCCTTCTCTTCTCCAGGTGAGCACCCCCAGCTCTCCCAGAGTGGCTCCATAGGAGATGCCCTTGACATGGATCCACATCAGGAAGAAGAATTGTTGCTTTTAGGCCATAGAAGATGTGCTGTGTACACAGACGAGGTGTTTTATTGAGGCAATGATGCTTCTAATTTGCTTCCAAAGATAATCCCACAAAGTTGTTCCGTTGGAAATCATAAGGAAGTCATAACCCAGGTAAAACACAGTTGTACTAGTCCAAAGGGTGCTTTTTTCTCTTAAAAAAGTGGCTGCAATGACACCTCTCAGTAACCTGAAGCTTTTCCATATGGCAGGACTCAATGGCATTGCCTCATGGCTGCCTCAGTATGACCTGTTTTTCCGGTCACATTCTTTCTTCATTTTTCCTACCATTTTTTTTTCCTGAATAACTGAGTGTTAAAACAGTTACTCTGCAACACACTCCAGGTTTCATTTGCCCTGCTGTGATCCAGGCTTAAAAATCTCAGGTCCTTTTCGTGTGAAGGGCTGGGATTGCCATCCGATGGCCATCCAGGTGTCCCTATACCTGCTCCGTTTTGGAGAAGCTTAAGGAGGGAACAGTAGGTGAAATGGGGATTTCTTGATCTCCTAATCTTAGACAAAATTCCACAGGAATAAGAATTACTCAGCCTCCTCAGCAGCAAATACACTTGTCTTACATGTGGAGTTAACTGATTCTTTCTTTATCCTTCGAATAATTTGTGGATTAGTGGTGGAGTAGCTGCTTTTGATGTACTTATAGGCAATATTTTCTTTCATCTGCATTGTTGGACCGAGTCAAAGCACTGCTCCAAGTCCTTCAAGCTGTGAGATCATTTTCTGCCACTGCAGCCCTGCTGTCTCAGCTATTCCTGCCTCCTATCACAGTTAGAGCTGGAAAATGAGGGAACTGTGTGATGGATACCAAGAGCCCATCAGAAAGTGCTGTGAAATTCCGTGCTAACGCCTCATGGTTTCTTTTTGGGACTACACCTTGGAAAACTGCTGGCAATGGAGATTGGTCCCTGTGTTGGTTTATGTGGTGTCACCGTGTAGCTCCTGGTCCTGCTCTTCAGCTGACTTATTTGGTCAGGGGCATCTGGTTTATTCTTCTGAGGGTTTTCAAAGCTGCATTGCCCACAGAAGGAATTTCTTCCCTGGGAGAAGCCGGCCTGGTGCCGTCCAGCCGCAGTCAGAGCGCAGGTACCAGGCCATCCCCTCGCAGCAGTGACGACGCCGTCGGTTCGAGCCGTGGATTTGCTCCGTTAGGCAGTAGCAATTCAGTTATTTTTGCTACAAACATAACATCTGCCATCATCCCTAAGCCCTTGGCCTACAGGACAACCATCTGTGCTGGTATGATCTTCTCAGAAGCTGCCATGACTCTGGCAAGTGTCCAGAGCTCAGGCTCCAGCAGCTCCTTATGCAGAAGTGGCTCGGGGTTACCTCCCCTGATCCCACAAGCAGCATCATGTCCTGCTACATCAGTCCTCCCCCTTTACATGTTTGCATGTACTACTCCCTGAGCAGGCCGAGTTCATGTTGCCCTGAATCCCTGTGCTCTGCAGGTGTCTGTAGACTCTCCCTCAAGCCACCAGCAACAATTATCTTAATTTAAATGTGACTTATATAACAAACTTGTTCGTGTGCTGCTTTGTATTTGCTTTCAGTGCAGGTTCGGTTTTGCCTCCAGAATATTTTTTCACATTGTTTGCTGAGTGTTTGGTCATACTGATCTTCTGGAGCTTTAAAACATCGGGAATTTGGTGATCTTGGAGGCCTTTTCCTACCTCAATGATTCTATGATTAGGTTGAGAAGTAATCAGGAGCATTCGTTCCCCTTGCTGGGAAATGGATGGGATGACTTGAGCTGGTGAGGAACAGCTCGGCTGCAAGTCAAATTGCCTGAATTCCCGTACAGAATTCCTTCTCCACAGTTAAAAAGGAGCCTTGACTGTGGAGTTCACACGCACTGTGGACATCAGTCTTACAGTGCAGACTAGAGGTCAGTGAAAATCGAGGCCAGTATTAACTTCTGTGTCCAGGCTGCCTGGGCAGTCGGTGAACCCGCATCCATGCCTATCCCAAGTGCACAGTTTTATTGCAAATGTAATTACTCCAGTCTCTTAATCCTCTCCATATTAACTTTATATTTTTAGAAGCTCTGTAATCTTGCACATTAATGCCTTGATGGATCGTAGGCATTAAGTCTTGTGCGTAAAGCATGGATGAGTAACAGTTGACAAATGGGATGGTTTGGGTGCATTGCAGACTTACCCATTTTATTTTTTTGTGTTTTGTGGATAAAAATAGAATATTCTTGAGTGCTTCAAGATATTTGACTGACACCTGCCACAAGAAGGGGGAGACTTCTTCCTTTTTCCCAGCTGTCTGGCTTCACTGTGGTGCTTGCTGTGAGCGACTGTGGTCTGATCTAAAACACACTCGTATGACTCAACATTTTTCAAAAATACAGGCTGGAGACCAACAAAAACCCTGTGGGCAATCACAGTGCCCACAGAGTGAACTTGGGGCTTGAGCTTCTGCAACCTTGACTTCCCTCTGCCAGTGTCCAGGGTCATTCTTCAAGGACCAGGAACTTTGTGGAATGATTCTTGAATTTCACTGCAGTGAGTGAGCTTTGTATTTAAATGAGGAGGTTATTTCTCCTCCAGAGAGTAAATCTTACTGCTTTTTGTTCTCTTCATGTTTAAGTGACATGTAATGGCGAACGAAGTCTGTTGTTAGAATTTCAGTCCGGGGTATTTTAAATATGCACAAATCTTCAGGTATAGGATAGAACTTCTTTCAGTCAAGCTGATTTCAACCAATTTATTTATTTCTGTTCTAGGAACCAATTAAATCCCGGGCACCACAGCTTCATTTAGAATACAGATTTTATAAACAACTTGGAAGTGCAGGTGAGTAAACCTACCTCAAGCTTATCAAAAGGTTCGGATTTCTTTATTAAATCAAACGACACCATAGTATTGGTTGTGTAACTCTGACTTGAACTTAGGGATCTGGGCCAATTCCTTTTAGCCTCACACAAGTTTTGGAAGAGATTTGGTGAGAATGAGATCATTATGATGATATTGGGTAATTGTGTGGACCTAAACCCTCGAGTTCTCGAGGATTCGCTGATAAGGAAATATCCCTGTAAGCGTGTTTGTAAAACACAGGAATCATCAATTGGTGGTAAGTTATTTGTGTATAGAACAACACACCTTAAGTAGGTGATCTGGAGTCTTTAAACCTAGGAAATTGTTTTCATTTTTACTTGTTGAATCATATAAGTGTCCAAAAGCCTCTGGGCTCCTCTGTGCAACCATGGTCTGCAGCAAATAGGAGAAAAATAGAGCAGGATCAGCCAAAGGTGAAATTTTTTATACGTTTTTTTCTGGCAGTCTCTTATTTCCCTGATACAGAGCTTGAGCCGTGTCTAAGAGTGTTTGGATTTTTCTTCCCTGAATTTATGGTTGTTTTTTAAACACGACGAGCCTTTTAGCATGTGCTGTTTCCCATGCCAAGGATTTCCACAGCCTCGTGCAGGGTGTTCCACTGCTCAAGGAAGTCTCTGTGAAGCATGAACCTTCTCTGCTCCTTCTGTGTCTTGATCATGTATTGACTTCGGGTTTTGACAAGTTTCTTACATTACTGCAGTTTTTTTACACTTCTGATTTTATTTTTCCTGTTTTCCCTGAATGAACCCAGCTTCCACTTGCAGAGGATGTCTGATGGACATCCAGAAATACTTTGGTAATAATATATTACCAAAATACTAAGTTGAACTTCCTGCTGGAGTTCTGTTCGTGCTTGTGATTTCTGGGATACTCCAGCCCACATGTCTTGTGACACATGAATGAATCCCAGTCTGCTTTTTCTACACCACTTGGCTTCCTTCCACTCTTTAAAGATGTTATTAAGGAATTATAAGACTAATCAAAATTTGAAGTAATGGCTTTATTTTGGTTAGATTAAGTATTTTTAGGTTTTCTCCTGTTCCTAAAGAATTTAAGCTTTCCATCCTGTAATAACTTACCCACTCAGAGCATTCATGGAATCATGGAATGGTTTGGGCTGGAAGGACCTTAAAGCTCATCTCATTCCACTCCCTGCCATGGGCAGGGACACCTTCCACTAGCCCAGGTTGCTCCAAGCCCCGTCCAACCTGGCCTTGGACACTGCCAGGTATGGGGCAGCCACAGCTTCTCTGGGCAGCCTGTGCCAGGGTCTCACCACTCTCACAGGGAGGAATTCCTTCCTAGTCTCTAATCTACTGTCTTGGAGCATTTGTCAAGGAACTGTTGAGAAGCCGCCTGAACAACCTGACTCTGTTTCTCTCTCTGTGTGGTCCCACGGGTGCCGCACACCCAGCTCTGATGAGCTGTTGGATGCCATTAGAGGCTCTTGTGCTGCAGTTTTGCTAAAACAATTGGAAATTGGCCAAGACTCGAGTGGAGGATGTGAACTACAGCTCTGGTCTCACCATGAAACCTGGCATCTGAACAAAACAAATTTTGGTGGAGTCAGCCTGCCAGGAGCAGGGAGGCTGGACTTGGTGCCTGCACCAGCGATTAGGGGAGGAGCGTCTGGCTGAAGAAACAGATCGGAGCTAAATAAGTGCCAGCTTTGGGGAAATAGAGGGGTCTGTTCTCAGTGATGTTGCTAGTGCCAGGCTCCCCTTAATGGTCTTTGCTCTGAAATGACTCGAACAGCCAGGCTTAAACTTCCAGTAGCGACGCCTGGTTACTTGGAATTGTCATACGCTTGCCAAACGAAGGCTGGAAGTGTCCGAACCCATGGTGTGCGTGACTCAGAGAGAACAACAGTAGCATTGCATGTGACATTCTGCTCAATAAATTAGCCAGTTAATCCTGCCAAATGACGTGGCTGGCTGAAGCTCCCACCGTTAGCTGAAGGAGGGAGAGCAGAGGGAGCCTGGCTGTGACACAGTGGGAGCCGCCTTGTCCCCTCGGCAGTGCAGTGGCTGCGTTCAACTGCGTGTGCAGCCAGATGGTCCCAGTGAGCTCTGAGACGTCAAAATTGTCATCATCTTCAGCTTTGGGAGAAAAATGGGGTTTTTTTTCCTAATGAGAAGAGTTTTAATGGTGATTTCCTTCTTGGATGTTCAGAATAAACATTTTTAAATGTGTTACTCTTGGGTAGTAGTCAGAGGAAAACTTAGGCCGGAAGGGCCTGACCTGCTTGGCCAGTGCCTGAAGGATGTATGTGGGCATCAATTATCTGCTTCCCTTTTTGATGATCTGTAATCATCAAAAACTAGTGAAAATAGTCTTTTTTTCCTTTTTCTAAGCTATTCAGTCAAGTTTTGCATCTCCCTTGGTGCAGTTGGACAGAGTAGCAAATAGCTCAGTAATTCAGAAGCTAAATCCTGAGATGAGCTTCCATGTGAGATGTTTCCACATGAACAGAGGATGTGATAACTGCCTCTTCCTTTAGCAGTGACTCTGTGGCTCCCTGTGCCACGTGCTCCATCAGCTTCGATGTTCCAAGACTTTCTGACAGGGCACTGAGGTTGCATCTGTTCCCTCCCAGCAGCACCAGTTTCTCTGCCTGCCGCATGGCTCGGGTGAGGATCCCTAGTCACCTTGGATTAGCCAAGGAGCAGACTGGATTTCATGTGTCTCAGACATCCTAAGATGCTTCACACTAGATTAAGTGATGGAGCAGGGAGAAGTTTGTCAAAGGGATCTAAAGTGTAGGAATGTGGCTCTTCTTGGTGCTTCTCAGAACAGCTCAATATTGGTGGATGGATACAGTGGATTCAGAGAAAATCCTGGGTCAGGAGTAACCAACTAACACATGTCTCTGATGTGCTGCTTTGGATATTTGATGCTGTCTCTGATGTTTTAGTGCCTCCCTGTTTTAGGGAAGCTAAGAGCTGCCCTGTAATTCCTTTCCTCTTTGTCTAACTGGAGGAATGTTTGCGCATAGAAACGGATTTTCATGATTCTTCCTTGAACTTTTCTCCCCCCAGAAATCGAGCGAGGCCCTGCTGCACAGTGACCATCTGCTGGCTTCTTCTTTCTCGCTGTGGAATTAAATATTTAATAACCTAAAATAGTGTCTGAGTGCTTTACCTTCGTGTGAGCAGCAAAACAAAACAGCAAAGCGCGGGCACAGAGTCAGAGACCTGATGGTCAGTCTGTAGGGTGTCTCAGGAAAAGACATCTTTCCTTTAGGAAATGTAATTCCTTTAGGTTTTAGGTAGTCTGGGATGCGATCCATTTGCTCACCAAGGTAACTGAAGTAGCTTTAACAATCTCTGTGCAAACTAGTTCTGTTGCTCTCGTCAGTCCTCTAATGCCAGTGTTGTATTGAACCATTTCATGATTGTTCTTTGTCCTAAAATCCATGTGAGCTTGCACCAGCATCCTGACTGGAGTCGTCCTGGGCTGTCCCCAGGATCTCGCTTTACTGGTGGTGGCACAGTCAGTCCTGATGGCAGCACCTGCCTGAGCATGAGTAGAACAGTCCAAGTGTGATAGTTATTCCCCAAGATTAGGCTCTTGCTCTATGACCCTCCTTGAGGACTGGTTGTTCCAGTTGTTCCCTCCTCCCCAAGGCTGGTTCCTCGGTTCCTGGGCTTCTCCTTGCTCTGAGGCTTTGTCCAGCTGCTTGAACCCGCTGCTTCCATACCTTGGGGACAAGAGGAGCTCCCGCTCTGACTTGACCTGATGCGTTTGCATCTCTAAGTGCTGCTAGAAGCAGTTCAAGTCTCCAGCATGTTTCTGATATTGGATAACTCACTTGAACGTGTCATTTGTCCCTGTGCTTGAAGTTTGTGGAATAAACAGCTATTTGTTCATGGTCAAACAGACCCAGCTCCTGGCTCTGGAATGGTTCCACTTCCTGGGCAGTTACCAAAGGACAAAGCTTTGGCTTTGCTTGAACTGCCCCTGCTCACCCAGCAGCATCCCAGGACCCTTCTGCTTGGTTTGGGATGAATAAAAGCAACTGCTTTTCCCACGGCTTGCAGGAGTCCTGCAGCAGCTAGGTTCTGCTGGTGGCACACCAAGGTCTCAGTGATTCCATTGGCTCTGTCCTGTGGGCTCTGTTTGCTTGTGGATAACAGGAATGGTCTTTTTGTTTTAAGTTTGATTCCAGATTAGAAGAATCTAATCTTCTCTTAAGGAGCTGCTGGAACAAGTCCAGAGGTGGCCACAGAGATGCTCCAAGGGCTGGAGCCCCTCTGCTCTGGAGCCAGGCTGGGAGAGCTGGGGGTGCTCACCTGGAGAAGAGAAAGCTCCAGGGAGACTTCAGAGCCCCTTCCAGGGCCTAAAGGGGCTCCAGGAGAGCTGAAGAGGGACTGGGGACAAGGGCCTGGAGGGACAGGACACAGGGAATGGCTTCCCACTGCCAGAGGCAGGGATAGATGGGATATTGGGAAGGAATTCTTGGCTGTGAGGGTGGGGAGGCCCTGGCACAGGTTGCCCCATTCCTACAAGTGTCTAAGGCCAGGCTGGATGTGGCTGAGAGCAACCTGGGCTAGTGAAAGATGTCCCTGCCCATGGCAGGGGGTGAAATGAGAGGGACTCTAAGGTCCCTTCCAGCCCAAACCATTCTGGGATTTGATACCACATTTCAAAGCACCTGTGGCATCTCTCCCTGTTGAGGCCGTAAGTAATGCCTTCCCTGTAAGCATCACCTTTGGAAGGTAAAATGGAGCTTCCGGGTTTCTTCTGGCTGCATGGAGCCGATGCTCAGGTTTCCACATAGTGACAGCTTCTGCCTGTGCACATCGTGTGCAGAAGTCATGCATTTTTGATTCAGTAGTAGTTTATTTTTATATCAGCTGGCAGATGAGTCACACCTTCCCCCACCCTTCGCAGTCCCACCTTGGCACATGTGATTCATTCGCACGCGTGTCGCCGCGCGTTGAGTTCTGTGCCGTGCCTCTGTAGCCATTGGTCATCCCCAGCACAGGCAGGTGACACTGGCAAGTGGCTGTCGGACGTCATGAGCCTCCACAGTGGCGTAGTGAGGAGCAGAAGAGGAGTCTGATACGCTGGAGAATCCCAGGAAACCGAGATCTCTGCTGTCCCCAGCCCACGCAGTGGATGAGTCACAGTGTAGGAGCAGAATGTTCTGAGTCAGGAAGGGCTATGTCAGTACATATAGAATATTGACGGATTCTGTGGTTTTGTTTTAATTCCTGCTCTGTAAACAAGTTCACCTCTAATGAAGTATGGAGTCTGTGTGTTTACTTTGGGACCTCTCTGTGTTGCACAACTCGCCAGAGCGAAGCAGTCTGTTTACTTGTCGGGAGGTAGGACCGAGGGAAATGAAGGTGGTATAAATAACCGAGCCTTTGCATAGTCTAGTCAATATTTGCATATATATTCCTCAGTGTGGCTGAGCTGTCTGCTATCCATGCTGCGTATGGAGTTCTCCTGTCAGGACTGACTGTGTTGAACATGTTTTCCTGTGTTGCTCTTGCTTTACCCACATGCACTCTGTATGTATCAGTGTGCTTCATGAAGAAATTCTTTCCGTGCCAGTTGCACAATGCTGTCATTCACGTGGCAATTATGGGTCATTTTGGTAAAGCTCGTTATGGGATGGATGTAAACAAGTTGCCTTGGTGGAGCTGCCAACACCACGGTTTCACAGGGAGGTCGTTGTGTGCAACGCTCTTCCCCAAGGGAGCAGGAGTAACTCGAGGCCGTGTGAGGGAGGGTTAGTGCAAGAGGTCCCCACCCTTGTTTAATTAAGAAGTGTGAACATACCCATTAACAGTGGCTACAGTCACTTTAATCTTCAGAATTCCCACTTGTATTTGCCATCTGGATGGAAACATTGCTGTGGCCGGGAGCTGAGCCAGGTCACCCCTCAGCAGGGGCCTGGTTTTTGGTGGGGGGGGGGATGGAGCTGCTGGGTGGGGATGATCATAAAGTCATAGAGTGGTTTGGGTTGGAAGGGACCTTAAAGCTCATCTTGTGGCCATATGGGCAGGGACACCTTCCACTAGACTGGCTTGATCAGAACCCTGTCCAACCTGGCCTTGAACACTTCCAGGGATTGCCCTTCTGCACCCCAAAGTGGGTTTGGACTGGTGTGGAGCAACACGTGGCTGTCACCTGAGGTATTTTGTGTGCTGCGTATCGTATGGAAGGGTCCGTTCATACCTGTCACACTGCAGCGCTCCGGATAAGCACTGCAGCCTCCTCCTTTGAAATACTGGAAATATTTTAGATTGACAGCGTTCAGTGACTATAAGTATTTAATAAATGACTTATCTGTGCAAGGTGATACAAAACTGACATCCATTTACAAGGAGAACAGCTTCGGGACACATCTTGTGTCACTCATTCCCTACCTCAGATGCCTTCAATAGACCCCAAGGTTTTAAGATGTTGGGTTAATTTTCTACCAGCGAGGAAAAACTTCTCCATTCTCAAATCCTGCACAGAAATGTGCCCTTGGCCATAGGTGGGAGATGCTCAGTAATGGAGATACAGTTTCATTCTCCTGAAAATGTGTTTTATAGGCAAAAAGTGGAGACCTTCATGGTGATCAGCAGCTTCATTGTAAAGTCAGGGTAGTCCAAGGAGCTTGAACTTGAGGGATCCTGGACTTCCAAGCTTTTGAATTGCAGAATGAAATGTAGTGGATTACTGTAAAGTGCTCAGTTAGACCCCGCTGCTTTCAGAGCTGGCTTGCTGTTGATCTCCAGAGAATTATGTTTTACTGTTTAAAAATACTTGGCTTTTTTTTCACATGGCCATTCCCTTGTTAGGAAAGGCTTCCTGAATGTGCACATTTCAGCATCTCAGCATCAGAAGTTTTGACTTCCTTGGGCTAAATTTAGGTTTTGTCAATTGGAAGCTATCAGATGCTTTTAAAGCAAGACCATTAATATTGAATATGAGATTAAGGCAGTTTCCTTTTTATATTCTGAAAAGTCCTCGTACATCTCATACTCTTCCGGTATTCGTGGCAGTAATCACAAATCAAACGCCAGCGACTCCGGGCAGCGCGTGGAGGGGAGCAGCAGGATGCTGGGAAGCTGGAAAATGCCTTTCCTGCAGACACTTTTCCTTGAAGCCTGACGTGGCCATAAACCTGCAGCGGCTGGGCTCATCCGAGTCATCCTGGATGCCTCACTGGGCTCTCCTTGTAGCCAGCGATGTCCGCTAAGAGCAGGCTGTGGGGTGCACTACTGCTCTGAGGATCCAGCAGGGCTCGAGGAGAGGGACAGATGTTTAGTCATGAAGCTCTCTGTGCTGCTTCTGGTACTTTCTAGCAAACCCAGAGCTGAAATATCTCCTGCTGGCTATCAGCCCAGGCTGTGCTTGGAAGCTGGAGTGCCTCAGCCATCGGAGTGGGGAGGCAAAGACCACAGAACCACAGACTAGTTTGGGATGGGAGGGACCTTAATGCTCATCTCATTCCATCCCCTGCCATGGGCAGGGACACTTTCCACTATCCCAGGTTGCTCCAAGCCCTGTCCAACCTGGACTTGAACACTTCCAGGGATGGGGAGTCCACATGATACGTGATGTTTGAAGATAAACTTTGGAATTTATATTTACATGGAATGAAAAACCCAGTTTGGCAATGAGGACCAGGATAATTAATAAGGATGTAGGAGCTGGTTGGCTGTTCTGCTTGTCCCCCTTTCCTACCCCTTCTATGAACATTCTTCAAGCCATGGGGATGCTGCACTTAGAAACTAATTGAGGTCTAAAGCTATAAAATCAGGGGGGCTGCTGTGTCAGGTGTTGAGCACTGCCTTGATCCAAACAAAGCTCTTTCCCCTTTGGAAGGTGGGTGCCTGATTTAGTGGGATCCCTTCCAATGCAGCAGAGGCATCCTACACACACTGGAGGTTTTAAGGTGAAACACTGAGCTGTGCCAGGGAGTTTTGACACCAGTGAAGTCCTGGGATGTAGGGCTGCCCACCTCCCAGACTGGCTCTCCAAGGGGTTTGGAATTTGTGTTTTGGAGCTGTGCCCTGCCTGCTATTGAAAAACTCCTCCCATTGCTAAAAGATAAGCCACAGGCTCTGCCCGTGAGTCTGTGATGGGTCAGGCTGGAGTTCTGAAGTTTTGTAATAATTTTTGTGTCTGAAAGTGGCAGTTTCCCCCTTAAAATTCCATTCCTACCCGCTCCTACTCGGCTCTCTTAAGGTGAAACAGAGATGATATCTGGAGGTAGGATCTGATTTAGCACCTCTGAACTTCTGTTTGGCAGCAGGTTCTCCTGCGATAAGAAGGAGTGGGAGGTTTTCCCTCAGGCTGGAAGGACTGTGTGGGTAACGCTTTCCTACTCATGTGAAAAATCCCTTTTTCCCTCCAGTCCTACAGCAGTGATGGGACGGATGGATGCCAATCTCTTGGCTTGTTGAGGAGAGTTTACGTGCCTTTGATTCTCATCCATCACTTTCTAGTTTGATGCCGCTGCAGGGGCAAACCTGCAAAAATCCACCCTCCCAGTGGGACTGCTGTGGGTACTGGGGGCCCGAGCTGCACCCACAGCTTTGCAGGCAGATCCCAGCACAGCTGTGGGATGACACATAGGGCTGTGCTTCCAGAAATGGCACTGGATTGTCCCACCACAGTCTGGTGGGAATCTGGCCTCCAGCTGTCTGAGTAAGGCCGAGCATCATCTTCCTCCTGAGCACCCAAAGGTGCGTGTCCGATACCGCTGTCTGCTTTCTCCAGCTGGATCTGACCCGCTGATCTGCCATCCCAGTTAGAATGCTGTTGGATCCAGGACGAATCCTGCCTGTTACATGCCAGTTTTGCCTTACGTCACTGTCCTGGTGAGAGTGACCGTGGCCACTGCTCAGTGCTGTGGCTGTCACACCCACCCTGCATTGTCATCGTGGCACCGTCACCCGGCGTGCAGCTGGGGAGGAAGCAGGGAAAAGCTCTGCCTCCAGCCAACAGTCTCCAATGGAGACAAGCTGAGGAAAGGGCAGGGGCCATCCGGGACTTGGTGTGATCAAACCGAAATGGTTCTCTGGGCAGCAGAGGAGCAATTCTGCACAAGTAATTTGGTTTTGCTGCTTTTGTGGCATTTTTCATCTGCCTAGAAGTAGCCTCTTCCCTGGCACTGCTTCTGGAGTTAAATTTGGGTGCTGCTGAGCAACCAAGAACTTTTGTTGTTGATTTTTCTTAAGATTATACCTCTAATGTCATTAACTTACGTGTTCCTGAGGGGCAGTTCTGATCTCTGCCCCCTGTGACCAGGAACAGCACCTGAGGGAACGGCTGGAGCTGTGTTAGGGAGGTTTAGGCTGGATATTGGGAAAAGGTTCCTCCCCCAGAGGGTGGTGGGGCACTGAGCAGGCTCCCCAGGGGATGGTCATGGTCCAAGGCAGCCAGAGCTCCAGGAGTGTTTGGACAACGCTCTCAGGCACAGGGTGGGATTGTTGGAGTGTCCTATGCAGGGACAGAAGTTGAACTCATTGGTCCTTGTGAGTCCCTTCCAGCTCAGGATATTCCATGATTCTGTGGACTTGTTCTCAAAAGAAACAAAAAATACCAAGGACCCTGTGATTTCATCTCAACTTCTCTGTTTTCTGGTTCAAATGAAATGGCCCAAACCTGCCACTTAACTCCCTCTCAGCAGGCAGGGCTGAGGAATTGCACAGCAATGGAAAACTGATCAGGAACAATTTCTCCTTGGATTTTTTTTTTTTTTTTTGGGGGGGGGGGGATNNTCCTTTTGTTTTTGTTTTTTTTTGTGGGGGGGGGGGTAATTCCTTTCTTTCTTTCTGTCTTTCTTTCTGTCTTTTTGGATTTTCATGAGTGTTCTTGAGCAGCAGGACCCAGCTGGCCACTCAGACATGGTGTGGCTTTGAGCTGTCTGGCGGAGCTCACACGGCTGTGTGACCTGCAGTGGAGGAGAATCACGGAATCGTTTAGGCTGCAGAAGAAGCCTTCTCAGACCATCAAGTCCAACCATCCCCAGTGCTGACAAGGCCACCATGAACCCATGTCCCCAGGTGCCACATCCACGTGGCTTTTAAATCCCTCCAGGGATGTTGTTGGGTGACTCCACCACTGCCCTGGGCAGCTGTTCCAATGGTTTTCTTTCATCCTTGTCCTTGTATGGCAGGTGTGTGGAAAAAAGGTAATTAAGATAGAACTCAAGCTAGAACTTTTTTGGGTGGTTTAAAATAACTTCCAAAATTATTTTCTGGTTTTATCCTTCTCTTAAGATGTTGTTCTGTGTGCCAGCTGCTATCATCACTGGAGCAAGATGTTGTGTTGGATATAAAATCCAACAGTAACGTGGAGATTTGAGTGCAGTCGTTTCCCCTGAGCCCTAGAAATGTGAATTCGGTCTTTTGAAACTTGCCAAAAAAGCAATTTATTGTGCTGTGCTTTAGTCTTTCGTGTTTGTCAAGAATTGAAACAATTTCACTTGACTAGTGTAGTTCTTAGAGCTAAAAAACTGCCCGTGAATGGGTGTTTCTGGGTAAATTTCCCAGGGTTTGAAAGTTTTCCTGCATTCGACCTTTGCAGCTAGGGCTGATTCTCCTCCTGATCTTTTTTTATCTTTATGAATACAAACATGAATGTCTCCTTGGTACCCCCTCTGCGAGTGCTTCTTGCTTTGTGGATGTGAAGAGCTGTTTGGTGAAGTGAAGCCATGATGTCAGGAAACCAGCTTGTACCACTCAAGGAAGATGAAATGCCACCCCCTTCTAATAACACTGCGATCCTGAGATTTGTTTTTCTGCAACTGAAGTAAAAATCAAATCGTTTGGATTTTTACCAGCAGCAAGAACAAATATGTTCTTCCTTCTGTCCTTCCCGGGTCTGTTTTTCTTCTGTTCCTTTTCCCGCATCTTTTCTTTTTGTAGATTCAAATACTACCAAAACGAAACAAAACACAGCAGGGATTAAATACATCCTGCATATCCTGAGGTAAGCTGGAGTGAGGCTGGAGTCCTGGAGTCCACATGGAACTCCTTGGAGGTGACAGTAGCTCTGTCTCGTCACAGCTCATGCACAACTGTTGCGCCGTTACGGGCCTAGTGTCGTCTTCCCATGAAAAGCTCAGCTTTCTCTGCCATCATCAGGGGAGAAGGTGTTGATCCAATACCTTCCTGTTGCTTCCCCAGCCCCGGAAGTGTTCAAGGCCGGGTTGGTTGGGTCTTGGAGCAACCTGGTCTAGTGGAAGGTGTCCCCGCCCATGGCAGCTTTGAGGTCACTTCCAGCTTCTGATGTTCTCTCTTATTTCCTCTTGAGTTCAGAGAGTGTTTGAGCTGCACCTTTTCCACATCCCAGGCCAGGAATGCTCTTGCTCTGCCTCTCTTCCTCCTCCCCCACTGATGGGCTAAAGGCGAAAGTCCTGCTGCAGAAATTCCTGCTAGGCAGTGGTGCCAGAGCATTCAGCATTTTCTAGGAGAGATGATTTATTGCCCAGTCGAAGCAGGGAAGAGACGCTGTGAAAAGCTGGCAGCAGAGAGCCAAGTGTCTGGCAGCAGCCGGAGCAAACGGAGCTGGAGGATGTTAGGGGACAGCAGATGTGCCAGGGGCTCTGGACAGGTCTGGCTGCTCTTCACCCTGTTCAGGTGAGTGAGAAAGAACTAAAGGTAAATTGTGGGCTCCCAAACCACAGTATCAAAGTTCAAGAGAGCAAGGAAATTATTCAGGAGCTTTACAGGCTGGAAGCACTCACAGCATGGTGGTCATCTCTGTGGGTCACCGTCGGAGCTGCCGCAGTGACGGCCGTCCTCCAGCTCCTCCAGCCCCACTTCTCCATGGGGATATTTCTGTGTGTGGTTGTTGGATCAGATCACTATTTTTAGGTTCTTTCCCTAATCTTATGCCAGTTCAAGGTTTGTGAAGCCTTGGAGGGGTTGGCGAGATGTGGCTGACCTTTTCCACCACCTCTTTTTCCACCTGCAAGTGAGCTGGTGCTGGAGTCACAAATTGCATTTTCTGCTTGTTCTCCTTCACATCTCAACTGCTGTTTCTCAAACAAGAAAAAGCACTCTCAATCACCCAAAATCCCTGTCCTTCCCTAAGCTGCTCCAGATAAGATTGAAGGTGAAGCACTGTATCATAAAGCTTTTGCAGCCATACTTTGAAGGAAGATATCTCTGAAAGGCATCCAATCAAGTATATGAAAGACCCTTAGGACAGCTTTATTCCCAGTAACAAGCCCAATCTCAACTTTTCTCCCATCTTTCTATTTTTGAAGCAGACTATTCCAAAACCTGAAGGGCAGGATGAGTCTTTTTACTTTCAGCTCACAGACATAACCTGTTAACTAACATGCTCAGGTAGATTTATGTGGGGCATGTTTGAAGAGGTTAAAAGCTGAGATCTTGGTCCAGTCGATGTTGATCACAAATCTTCTCTTTCAGCCAAGATTTTATTCTGATTTGAAAATTAAGAGAAGGGTAGATCCTCATTAGTGTAATCAGCTTAAATGGGTTGACTACTCTAAAGCAATTTGTTTAATTTGTTTGGAACATGTTTAATTTTAGCTATAGATATTCAGCCCTCTCACAGTTGCTATTTATGCTGCTCATCGTGTAATTTTGTGTTCTGTGATTTGTAAAAATAAACTTTCTGCTCTGAATGAGAATTTTGTGACAATCTATGGCCCATTCATCAGAGCCTCTTTAAAACCTCACAGAACTTTCTGTGCACTGAGGCTGGTGGTGTGTGTCTGCACCTCTTTCAGTGAGGAGTTCTTGCTGCCCATACAGAGCGTGGGTTTGCACCAAGCATCAGCCCTTTGCTGGGCCTTGGATTGCTCCCGCCCTCCCTCTGTCTCTGGGTGTGGAATTTGGGGTTCTTCAGGAGTGTCTCCCCTCTGCAACAGAGCTCAGTGTCAAAACCTGCATGAAGAGAGGGTCTGAATTCTTCTTTAATTCTTGAAATTGAACACATCAGCTTCTCTATTTGGCCACACCTCATCGAAGGGCCACGGAAACCAACTCTCCATGTGTGGCGGTTTAGGCCAAATTCAGGGAAACGTCCAAAAGGAACGTCTCCCCAAAGGAAGGCAGGTTACAAACCACCCCTCCCCCCAATTGGGTTCGGGAAAAAACAAATTTTCCTCAAAGGAAAGTGAAGGAGAAAATAAAACTATTTATTTAACAAACACACAGGAAAACAATACTAATAATGCTAAATAATAAAATCTCTCGCTCTGGAGAGAAAACCTGAAAGATTTTAGAGTCCTTCTGTGGGTGTGGTCTCTCTCCTCCTCCTCGGAGCTGGGTTGGCGGGGGGGGCCCCCCTCCAGGCCGGTGGAAGGTCCCCCGGTGGGGTTCTGATGTTCTGGTGTTCCGAACAAGTCCAGAAGAGAAGAAGGGAAAAAAACCCGAAGTCCCAAGAGGAAAAAAACTCAACTCTCCGTCCCTCTCTGAAGAAACAGAGCTGAAGAAAACTGACCGAAAAGCCAGAAGAAAAAAAAAGAAGTGCTTCCTCTGCCCGCCGCAGCAGTAGCTAATCTCTGTGTCCTTGAAGCACAAACTGTTTTGAAAAGTTCGCTCAGTTTTTTTCTCTGTCTCTTGCATCCAGTTTTAAAGGCATAGAAAGGCTCAGGAATCATGTCTGGGCATAGAGCAGTGGTAGGGGATACAACAGCATAAAGTCACCCCAAGACACCATGGGAGCAAAAACCATGGGTGGTTCAGAGACTACAGATATTGATCACAAGCTCTGGATGTTTCCTGGCGATTTGCTGTACGGGGATGTGGCACTTGCCCTTCCATTGATGTAGATGCCAAGTGCAGTTTCCTGCACTTGCTCCCTCGTCCCTCCTTGGGTGTATTTTACTTGCTGTTGATGAGGTTTATTCACAGCCTCTTGTGATGCTCACACAAAACCTCAGGCCAGGAGCTCTTCTGGAGCGGGTGGGTTCTGCTTCCCGGGCCTTCCATGTGGGGCAGGTGCTGCAAACTCTGACTTCCCTCAGGCATAACCTTTGATGGGCATCTCTGCCCATCGCCGTTTCATGACCAGTCCTGGAAATGCCTTTGGAATGTCTGTGTGCCTGAACTAATGTGGTTTTTTGGAGTATGTTGGATGTCTGAGGAATTTTGGGGCCATTAGTTACGCTGTAAAACATACGGCAGCAAGATAACATTACTCAAATCATCCAGGAGACTTGATCCTGTGATGGAAGTTTCTGAAAGGTGTTGCTCCGGGTGTAATCTGGCTCAGGTGAAGCTCTCTGGAAGAGCAGTGATCCTGCTGTTTGTCACTGTTCCTATTCTTGTGTTCAAGCTCAAGCCAAGGGGTTTTTGGGTTGATCCAATGTATCGCTCTGCCACAGAGCATGAGCAAGGATGGGAAGGTCCCTTTTGGTGGCAGCCTGGAAACAGTGAGAGTTTAGCATCCCCGGAAAGCCAAGGCCAGTCTCGGGAGTGTGGGGGAATCAAAGTGTTTGGCTTTGATGTCTGCATTTGCTCTCGTTCCAGCGGTGATGCTTTAATCTACAAAATGCTTTGCTAGGTTTTCGCTGTGCTCAGCTTGAATTTCTTCCAAGACATTGCTCTGCTGAAATAGCAGAATTTGCCTGTGGATTCCAGTGCAGCGATCAGTCTGTGTTTATTGGGGTGATAAACTTCCTGTGAGAGTGAGGGTGGAGTGGGGCCTTTTCCATGTAGCTGAGCCAAACCACTCAGCAGCGAGACCAAAGCCGTTAAGCAAATTGAGATGATTTCTGCTTGCAGCAGTCTCTGCTGTAATAAACTGGTTTTCCTCCAAAGGAGAACCTGCACATATCATGCCTGTATTTTCTTCCTTTAGTGTATCGCTCTTTTCTGATACCATGGAGAAATTCCTAGTTCTGATGTGATTTCATGCATTAATTGCATTAAACAGCTCATGGTTTGTACTTCAAGTGTCGAGTTGTACCTTTGAATCCTCAATATGAGACTCTGCTCTGCTGGTGACTTTTTATCCCACAGTCTCTGAATCCAGAGCTGCTCACCTACAGCACGACACCGTGGCTTTGTGTGACCTTTCCATTCCTCTCCCAATGTGATTACTTGCCATTAAAAACCTCAACTCCAACTGCCCAGGCAAAAAAGTCCTTTTTCCTCCATCAATCTCTTTAGTTGGCAACATCCTTCTTAAGTAATTACAGATCTGCTGGTGATATTTATGGAGTTCCTGTGGTTCACCGTGACAATGGACTCGGCACCAGGACATGATGCTTGTTGCTGAAATAGAGCCAAGCTACGTCATCAATTATGCAGATGGTCTGTGACAAAATCAAATTTTATGCAGATTTTCTTAGGCTGACCCTTTTTACTGTTTAGAGTGGCTCTGGAGCTGCCTGTATCTCAAGTTTCATCCAGTCTTATCTGCCAACACACCCTTTAATGTGTACATCAAGTTCATCTGTCGAGTTTTTCCCCTTCCCAAAAAGATGGTGAATGTTGAGTTGAGTGAGCTGAGGACCTGTTACCCTGAGCCCCTCCCAACTTTATTTCCATAACTGGTGTGGAGCTGAGGATCCTTGGCTTGGGCTGGGAGCTCCACAGGGCTTACCAGCGATGCTCCTTTGGATCCAGGACACAGCGGTGCAGCCTGGCTCTGGAAATCAGAGAGATGTTACAGCAGCTTTATCCTGGCAAAGGCAAGAGGGAAGTCCTTGACTGCAGAGCTGGCAGCACTGCTGAAAACCCTCAGGGAAAAATCGAACCCTAAAAATACGCCTGAAGCCAATGATGTCTCCTGTATTCTGACATTTAGGATGCTTTTTTTATGTTCTTCACTAAGGCCTCACCTTGTCAGAGCTCCCACAGAAAGCAGAGCCTTCCTGAGGGTTTAAGATGAAGAGGGTACTCCAAGCTCTTGGCTGTAAGCTCTGAGTAGGTAAAGCTGAAGGAATTGGGATCCCAGAGAGCGATAAGTAGTGTTGCTTCCTTCCCTACATGAAATCCCCACCTTTTGGGTCTTGCTGCAATCTGTCTTCCTGGTTCTTATGCCCAGTAGGAATTTCATTTTAATTGCAATGCTCACTCCTTACCAAGGGAGGCTGTAAATGTTCTCATCTTCCCCTGCTCTGGGAACAGGATCCTTCATCCTCCTTAAGAGCCTTTCTGCAATTTTATTTTCCTGCATACCTTAATTAGCAGAGTCCTAATCCTAATTCCTTCCTCAGTTTCACTATTTGAGACTTGTAGAAATTGTGGTAGAGGTACTCATTGTCTATCTGTATCTAGAATCTATAATGGGCTCAGGTTTAAACTTTGCATAAAATATTCTGTTAGTCTCCTATTCTCTATTATTCTGCTATTATTCTCTAAAAAGCAGACATGCTGATCATGGTGTTAGAGGTGATTATGTAGGTAAGTCCTCATCAGATTTTACTGAAAACCGAGTGGCTCACCATGAGTCACTTCAAGAGCTATTGCAATTATTCCTGCCTTCAGCACTAAGCTGATGACATTAAATTGCCATTTGTGTTGATTTGGGGATATTTGAAAGCATCTTGGAGATGCCTGGATTGTATCCCATCATTGTTTGGCTTTCTGAATTGCTTCTGCATCAAAACATCCTGTCTTCCTCGAGGATTTAATGACTGTTACTGCTTCCTAAAGTGTGGAGCTCTGTTAGGAGCAGCAGCCTCCCAAACCCAGGTTGGGTCAATGTTTTACATGGGACACAAAACTCTGGTTAGACAGGGAATTCCTGCAATACTCTGTAATATCACATTAATGCATCCTGATGACAGATTCCCTGAGCACGTGAGTTGAGGAGATTAAAACCCTCCTAGGGTAATCTTTGCCAAGCTGCCCTGTGTTCTTTTGGAGCAGTGCTTGGAAGCACAAGTTCTGTGATATTTAAGCTTTAGTAATCTCAGTGCTGCATTTGTCACATTGCTGGCAGGTTGCAGAGTTCCGAGTGCCATGGGGTGGATGGATTAACGGGGCTTCCCTAAATCTGGAGTAGGACGTGCGCTTGTTGTGTTGCTGACACGCTCCAGCCTGAAATGTTTCCCTGCCTGAGCACCTCGCAGAGCCGACACCAAACTGCACTTAATTAGTCGAGTATTTTGCTATATCTAATATTGATCACTTACACAAATCCAGGTGTGTGCCTGCACTTGCTTAAAACATGCCATGAAATTAATAATCACAGTGCTTTCAGGTCCCATGCTCTGTAATTTATGGATCTCTGGGGGAAAAAAGGCTGCACACGTAGCAGTGCTCCCCATGCTCAGCCTTTACGCTGAATAGCAGGACGCCGTATCTTTGGGCATTCAAGCAAATATCATGTTTCGACATAAGACAAAGCCCCATATTTCAAAACAAAACCCTTCCATTGTGTTTTGGAGCTGCTTATGAGGTGTAGACTGGAGGTAGATGGATATTTGAAGGTGTTACCCAGCCTGACACTGGTGCAGGGACCGAGTGCTGGCACAGGTGCTGATTAGTGGGATGAGCAGTTGGGCCTGCACTGAATTCCTCCTGTATGGGCTGCTCTGCTTCCTTTCCGACTCAAAGGTAATTCCAGGAGTGCTGTGCAGCTCCGGGAGTCTTCCAGCTCCAAAGCTGGTTTTTTCCCTTTCCTTCTGATGCCTTTCAGAAAGCTGATCCACCCAACAATCCCCTGCCAGCTGAGTATCAACACTGTACTCCCACAGAGCAATCTGTTGGGTGGGAAGATGGGCTCTGGCTCCTACCAGTTCGATGTTGATAGTTGTGTGTGTGCACATATGCTAATGACCATGATCACCTATTTTTACGTGGTGATTGGTCAAAATTTTTAAAACTTTTCCCTATTTTAAAGGAAAAGGTTTTTTTCCTTTTTTTCTGAGTGTAAACTTCGTGTAAGGTTGTGCTGAAAAACAAGGGCTGGATGTTTTCTTTGGTGACAAAGCAGCCCTTTTTTGGCCATGCCTCATGTTCTCTAAGGACTGTCATCTTCCTAACTGCTCCAACAAGTGCCAGCCCATATCTGGGGCTGTTCTCTGCCTTTAGTGGAACACAGGGAACTCCGTGTCTTGTTCCCTAAATCCAAGGCTTTAAGCTGTCAAAGCTCGATGCTTTCAGGTGGTCTTTTTACTGCTCTGAAATCCATTTATTTGTCCGAGGGCATAGCTGAGCAGAGCCTGCACTGGTTTGACCTTCAGTTCAGTCACAGTGTGTGCTGGAAATTACTTCCTTGCTGGGCAGCATCAGAGAGAATGCTCAAGAAGTGACAATAAAACTCTGCCTAATGAAGGGTGTGCATGCAGGAGGAGGGGAATTAACCTTGTCCCATTGACGGATTCCAGTTCTTTTCCTATTCTTCCAGCTGAAGGGCTCCCCCAGGTGTATTACTTCGGACCGTGTGGAAAGTACAACGCCATGGTACTGGAGCTGCTTGGTCCGAGTTTGGAAGATCTGTTTGACCTCTGTGACAGGACATTCACTCTGAAGACGGTGTTAATGATCGCCATCCAGCTGGTGAGTGACGGGCAGGGCCATGCCCTGGGGTTTCCCTGGGTGTCCATCCATCCTAGGGTCAGCACAGTGCAGGGTTCAGGGCTGAGAGAAGCTTCTTCATCCTAGAATCACCAGGTGGTTTGGGTTGGAAGGAACCTTCAAAGATCTAATCCCACTCTCTCTGCCGTGGGCAGGGACACCTTCCACTACCCCAGGGTGCTCCAAGCCCTGTCCAACCTGGCCTTGAACACTTCCAGGCATGGGGCAGCCACAGCTTCTCTGGGCAACCCGTGCCAGGGCCTCACCACCCTCGCATTCTTCCCAGTATCCCATCTAACCCTGTGTTCTGGCAGCAGGAAGCAATTTCCCCTTGTCCTGTCACTCCAGTCCCTTGTCCAAAGTCCCTCTCCATCTTTCTTATAAAAGTAAATGTCTCAGGAGTGAGAAGGATTCCTGCCTATGAAGTGAAGGTCAAATTATGCTTATGAGAAACTGGCTCCCTGCGCAGCAGAACCAGTGCAGCTGGATTCCTACGGACTTGCGTCCCACGTCCCCTACACGCCCCTGCCCCAGCTCCCTCCCTCTGTTTGGACATCCCAGGAACATCTCATTTCTCACCCACTCCATGGGACACGCAGAGCACAGCACCCTCCCACACTCCTACCAGTTCTACTGGTTTGGCGCTACTGGGCTGCCCATGGGCTGAAACCTCGCGGGGCAATGGGAGCTGAGCCTTCCTTAGCCAAAATACCAGCATTTGAGGGCTCTGCCTTAGTGAAATTTGGTCAAAATTGGCCAATGGGTTTAAATTACTGACACTTGGAAAATAATAGTTCTACAGGCAGCACCACAGAGCCTTTAATGTACCTGAAAAGGAAAGGAAATCAAGCTGGAAGGGATCTAAGCTTGGATTTGGGTTTGTGTTAAAAGTGGACAACGTGAAAGCTGAACGTACTAAATGTGGTGAGGAAACTTCCACAAGTCAGTGGGGCCAGCCAGTCAGTGTGGCTTTTTTGGTTTTCAGACTGGTTTGCAGATTCCCAAGTATCTGGGTACCTGCAGATATCCGGATCTTGGATAGCTGCACCTTGGGATCACCCGGATACCCCACAGCAGAGTTGGGATTGTATATTCACATTAAGAGCTCCGTGGATAGAAGCATGGTAGGGAAGAAGAGATGTAACAGATGAGGAACACAATCCTTCAGGTACACTGAAGTTTGACACAGCAGAATCTCAAATGGAAAATTGAGGTCAGAACTGCAGAAGTTTGAACAGCACCTGCCTGGTACTCAGGCCTCCCACAGCAGAGCAGTCGGGTTCTCTTGGTTTTGAGTGTTTCTTTGTCAATGGAAAACCAATTTATAGCATTGGTTTTGATTAAATCAAGTGGCAACAGCTGGCAAAGCCTCAGATACGGCTTGTGTGACCTTTGGAGGGAAAATGTAAAGATGTAAATTCATTCCCAAGGGACTGCTGGGGAAATCAAGACTGTCACAGCCATAGCTGCTGCCTTTTGCCAAGTCCCGGGGCTGCAGCTCAGCTCTGGGCTTGGATGTTCTTCGCTGGCATCACCTGTTGATCTTGTGGCCAGGCTGCAGCTCACTGGGGCACTGGTGCCAGCTGGAAAACACGTGCTGAGGCTGATGCAGGGGGACACCACAAGCAGTCAGAAATGGAGGAGCTGATGTTCTCTCAAGGATCAGGCGCTCCTTTGGCCATGGGGAGGTGTTGTAGGACCTTCTCAATCTCCTCAGGGAGGTTACATGAGTTGCCAGCTTGGAGTGTGCACATTTAAGGAGACAGATTCAGCATCCTCAGGTGTGCCCCATCACCTGGCCCTGGGAGAAGTGTTTTCCAAAGGGGCTGGCACTTACTGCTCGACTGAAATGAAAACCCTTTGCTCCAGCCACAAGGCTTTAGGGAAAATTGTCCTTATCCTTCTCCCACACTAAATGATGGCAGTCACTGTGTCACGCTCCAGTGTGGGACACATCAGAAAGGAAAGCTGGACTCTCAAACTCCGTGGGTTTGCACACACAAATTGCATTTTGTTCTTGCTTCCGACTGGCCGAGTCTGCTTAAGCTGCTGTAATTCTAACCATGGGCATTTGTCCCCTGATCTTTCTCCTCATACTTAGTATGATCCCTGTGTCTGTAGGAGCATCCAGTCCCTTCCCTTCGTGCTCCACGGTCAATTTTTAACCAGAGACATCCTGGAAAGGTATTTTTAAATACGTATTTCCGCTTGGCTGGTGTGAATGAGCTTGACGGGTTGCGGCATCTCAGGACTGGAGTAGATCCTTTACAGATGTTAGAAGAAAGAGGAGTTTCTCTAGGAAAAACAAGGGCAGTGTCATTTTAAGAAGTACCACGTGGGATTAAGGGAGAATTCAAGCATAGTTTTACATCAGGAAGGCTCTCCTGGCTGAGGGAGAGAGAGACTGGATGATCATGAGTCTTCAAGAAAGACAGCCTCCTTGGGAATTGTTCAGACTGGAACTGCTTCCTCCACACTCCACGTGCGGTGGTTTGGATCCAGTGGATCAGATCCAGTGGGTGAAGCTCCTGAACAAAGCCAAGCTTGGCAATTAAAATGTGGTCACTACGTCAGTCCCTACAGCCCATAACTGGGGGAGAATGTTTTTTTATTCAGGCTTCTGTTTTTCACTCTTGGCCAGCCTGTGTGATGCTCACTGACAGCTCACAACAAGCTCTGCTGTGCCACCAGGCACTGGATAAATATTCTGGATGTGATCTGGACCAAATCGTGGCGAGAAGTTTTTCTACTAGTGACCATCAGAATTGCCTTTGAATGAGATTAATTTCATTCTCTGCTGATCTGATCTATATGCAAGCAGGTGATGTGTGAAAGAAGGGCTCAAATTTATCAGGAAGCTCTAGAGATGAAACTGCTGCCAGGATCAGCCCCCTAAGAGGTACCTTTCTCGGAGAAGAGGGTTTGTTACACTTGCTGCCTTGGCAGGAGGAAGGCAAATGAAAGCATGGGTTTCTTTGGCACCTGCTAAATGTCACAATATCCTCTCATTTCTCCACCGCAGCACAGGGGTCTTCCTGCGTGCCAAGGGATTCTCCCCCCTCCTAAGGGTTTCTCTGACATCTGAAATTGAGATTTATGGCTCCAAGGATGGACTCAGCTGGCCGTGGCCATGGAAATCCCTCTGTAATTCAGTCTTCCATCTACCCTAGTGCTCCTGTGCTTGCTGTTTTTCCAGTGTTAGAGCAATTCCAAGATAGTCCCAGTTCCTCGAGTGGTTTCTCTGCCCATGGAAGAATGAGTTCAGAGTGTTTGAGCCTGTAGTTCAAACCCAAAGGAGTGGGCACTGCACCTGTGCATCCAGCACATTTCTGGAGTGGGAACTCCACTTCCCCTCTCCTTCAGCCCCGCGATGGGTTTGATGTTGAGGTTGTGCCGCAGCGCCGCCGCTCGTGTGTGCTCAGGCAGGGTCTGGAAGGGAGATGCAGCACAGACACTCCACATCACAGCAGCCACGAGCAGGGACAGTGTCTTGCCAGGGTGAATAAAGCATGGCAGCTACTCCAGGAAACATCTTTCGGGGAGCGTCTTTCAGCTGCCATGGCTGAGCAAAGCTCTCCAGCATGAAGTGCCCAGGCAGGTGGAAGTAAAGAAGGAATATGAAAGACCCCACAGCAGCTCTGCGTGTGTGGTGGAAGCAAAAAAGGCAGGTGGGAGGAAAAAAGCAGGAAAATAAGCACCCTTGAGTGCTGCTGGAGCGTATTGTGTCAGCTCATCTGACACCTCAGCTGTCCAGGTTGTTGTCCTGCTTGCTGTAACTTGCCGAGAGTTTTTAAAGAAGAAAAGAACGGGCTCTTTTCAGGTTCTCTAATTGCTGCTGGGATTTCAACAACTGAGCTGCTCTCGTAGCAGGAACAAATCAAATGAGCCAGTCAGGCTCTGCTTGGAAGCTTGTTGAGTGTGGAGAGGCGAGGAAGGCTCTTTGTTCCACTTTCAAGGGTTGCATCTTCATATGAATTGCCTCCCAACGTAGCTTTTTGTCTCCCAACCTGCTGCTGTGTCCTGTAGGTGATTCAAAGTGTGAAGAATGACTGAAGAGCATCTGCTCTTCTCTGCACCAGCCTGTAATTGATTGGAAATAATGGCTGTTAGCCGTGAAACCCATTTTCTCGGCGCATTGGAATCAATCGCTGCGTCGAGGGGAGGGAGCGGCAGCACGTGCTGTTCCCTTCTTTGAAGAGTCTTTGAGCAAGTTCTGTTTTTTAAGCCTGGTTCACCTGCAGCCAATTTTTTCCTGTCTGCTGCCCTCCCTGTACAGCTGTTTATTTTATAAGGAGGGCTGCCCCCTCCTGCCTGCTACTTCTTTCCGAGAGATGGAAATGCAGATTTTCCTTTAAAATAGGGTGCATGGTAAGGGCCTGGGAGTGAGATGGAGGATCACATGCATGTGGATTTTTAAAACCAGGTGTGGGTCCAAGATCTGTCAAGAGAAGGAGTAGTCTGGGTTTGCCAGCTGGGAATGTGTCTGGATTCAGTGAGAAATGAAGGAGCAGTCAGGGTCTGTCAGCCCAACGGAGCAGGGGGGTTGGAAGGGCTGATGGGGGTCCCTGCTGCCTGGCTGGGGGAGAGCTGGCTCAGTGACCCCAGAACTCGAGCCTGCAGGGCTTCCCTGCCAGGATTCACTCAGCGGGGGTGACCAGCTGGTGGCCCTCACCCTGATGTCCCCAGGTGTTCTGGCACTGCGCTGTCCCTCGCAGCGGTCTGGCAGTGACCTCTGGGGACTGAGGCTCGTTAGTGCAAAACTGGGACTTGGTGGAGCTTTGCAGAGGTTTCATAGCATTGCCAGCCCACAAATACCTGGGTCAATCCCAGTGGCCTTTCCGAAGAAGCATCTTGTTTAACAAAGCCGCCGTGCCCGCTGGCACGTAGGGCAGCTGTGGCCAGGACAGCCATAAATGGGGGTTCATGTGTGTTCATTTGAAACCTAAAAAGGCAATTAAAGGTAATAAATGAAGTGAAACTGAGAATTATTTCCAGCTGGAATCATCTCTTAAGTTTGGGACCCAAAGGAGAACTGCATGACAGCCTGTTCAGACATCACCTGCAGTATGTTTGGTTTCAAAAGCAATTTTAATGAACTTCTGAGTAAGGTGTGTTGTTAGAGGCCCTCCATCACCTCAGAGGTGGGATTCCTGCCCTCTCAGCTTCCCTTTCAGTCAAACTTCCAGAAAAATGTTAGTCAAAAGCTGAAAAATATTCCAGCTATTCCTAGTTGACAGCAATGAGATTAATTATTATTTTAGTCAGCTTTGAAGATCATAAAGCTTCTGCCTGCCCAAAAATCCCCCTCCACGAAGAATCTGGCGTGTCTAAGACAACATATGGGTCGAGGGAGGAAGGTGGTAAGACACAGAGCAACAGGGGAAGGCGGTGGGCAAGGGAAGAGCTCTTGGTAACCGGTTTAGTATGTTTAAAATCAATACAAAAAGGCTGCTGCAGCTCCCTGTGGCATCCTGCCAAGAGCTGCATCCCAGCGGTAACGCCTCAGAAACAGCCTTTGCCATTTCCGTGGGAATAAAGCAGGGAGCACAGCATGGTAGCCTTGGAAAGGAGGGGATGACAAATTCCTCTTCCAGCTCTGCTGGGAGCCAGAGTCCTGCTCACGAATAACGTTTCCCTCGTCGTTTTGCAGATCTCTCGGATGGAGTACGTGCATTCCAAGAACCTCATCTACCGGGACGTGAAGCCGGAGAACTTCCTCATTGGCCGGCAGGGCAATAAGAAGGAGCACGTCATTCACATCATAGACTTTGGATTGGCCAAGGAGTACATCGACCCGGAAACCAAAAAACACATTCCCTACAGGGAGCACAAGAGCCTCACTGGAACGGCGAGATACATGTCCATCAACACACACCTTGGCAAAGGTCTGTCTGCGTGGGGGGAGCGCACGGACTCCTTCAGGCTGGAAAAGCTCCCTGAGGTCACTGAGTCCAACAACTGACCAGCACTGCTGTGTTCACCACTAAACCATGTCCCCACGTGCCACATTCACACGGCTTTTAAGCGCTTCCAGGCGTGGTGACTCCACCACTGCCCTGGGCAGCCTGTTCAATCCTTGACAACCCTTTCAGTGAATTATTTTCTCTAATATCCAACCTAAACTTCCCCTGGTACAACCTGAGGCCGTTTCCTCTTGTCCTGTCCCTGTTCCCTGGGAGCAGAGCCCGACCCACCCCGGCTGCCCCCTCCTGTCAGGGAGTTGTGCAGAGCCAGAAGGTCCCCCCTGAGCCTCCTCTTCTCCAGGCTGAGCCTCCCCAGCTCCTTCAGCTGCTCCTGGTGCTCCAGGCCCTTCCCCAGCTCCATTCCCTTCCCTGGACACATTCCAGCTTGCCGTTTGAGTCCTATGGACCTCCCACAGCATCTTGGCTCACAGCTCTCTCGCACCCTTGGAGCTATTTGTGAACCTCCCAATGCTGTTTACAGTTGTGAGGCTTTTTTTTCCTCCCCTCTTTTGAGGAATCAAGCCAGCTGAAATGTTGGAAGCCTCATAATTATAGTTTTTATTAGGAACTAAATAACTAGGAGCAGCCCTGCACTGCTAAAAGACAATCAGGCAGGCGGTGATTGCTGCAGTGGATGATGGACAAATAGATTTTTATAGCACAGCACTGTCCCAGTGCCTTCCAGTTCCAGGTGTTAGAGTCGGATGTTCCCTGACCTAGTAATTGGCTGGAGAAAATGAATGATTTAAATAACTTTAAACCTGGCTTTCATCTCTTCTCCTCACTGCTTTCTTTCCTACCAGAAGATTACATTTCTGTGGCTGAAAGGCAAAAAAACCCTTATTAAATGTTATATTCTCTTAAATCCATACAAGCAGTGAGATAATGGAATATTCTCTGGGAGGCCTCCCAGTGTGTTGGCTCCCACTTGGAGAGCTCACTCTCTTTGGGGAGTTAGGAGGGATGAGCCTAGCTTCTAATTTTGGAAAGTGAAGAGTCAGGCAGGGATGGAGGAATGGGAGGGCACATGGGAGCCGGCTGGGAAGCTGCTGGTGCGGGCGATGTGGAGGGAAGATGTGTTTGTGTTTGAAGTGCACCGCGTGCCTTCCTTAGGACCCATTTCCCACAGGATTTCAGCTCCTGTCATGGCTCGTGCAGGGGAAGGGTCCGAATCAGTTCTGGGGGTGTATTTGAGGGGGCTGTCCCTGCCCACAGGGGTTGTGAGGAGCTGATGCTTCGCTGGCGAGACCAGCCCAGGCGGAATCAGTCCTTTCACATTTCAAACTCAGGAGTCTGACTGCAGTTTTTCTGAGAGACAAGTGCACTCAACCGTCTTCTTGGAAGTCTATCTGCATCACTGCACTAAATCACCCAGGGCACCCTCTTTTTTTCCCCTTTTTATCAGGATAACTGCAGGAACTGTTGTTTCAGTTCCCTTCTCCCGAGTGTTCCCACTCCCCGAGTCTCCTGCAGGTTAAGCGGCCGCAGTGTCGCGGGCTGGATCTGCTCCGGATCGTGGAGCGCATTCTTTGGAGCAGGTGGGGTTCAGAGCAGAGGAGGTTGCACCAAAATGAGTCCATGAGCTCAGGGAACCCAAGGATGCAGCTCAGCCCAGCCCAGCATTGCTTCCGCATCTTTTGTTCTCTTCTATCCTCCCCTGCGGTTTTGGATACATTTTGGCAGCTTGTTTTAAGGATACTTTTTCCTTTGGCTCCATGCCCCTTTTTCCCCCCTTCATTTATCATTGTAACATCTGCATGGCAACAGCAGCAAGTGTTCCGCGGCGCTGGAAGGAGCTATTTTTGATCTGCTCTGATGAGCAGCAGAGGCAGTTGGGAAAGGGTTGGCACTGTGCAAGGGTAGATCCCTGCAGCTGGTTGTGAGTGTCCCCTGTTCCCATTTAGTCCAGAGGAAATGATCCAGCACCACATGGCACCATTGACACTGGCAGGTGGGAGAAGAGTTGCGGCACTGCTTTGCCTCTCTGCAGTTAAGAGTTGTCCATTCTACCTCAGGTTGGGCTGTATGTCGTGCAGCTGCCATGTTATCTCATGGCTTCTGGCTGATTTTACACATTTGGCTTTCTGAAACAGCTTCTAGGTGGTTTTGCACAAGATCTGAGCTGCAGACAGTGAGCAAATGTCCCTGTGGTACCTTTATCTCAGATACAGGTGTGGCTGCTGCTGAGATCTCAGAGCCATTTTCTGCCTCTGCAGCAATAATTTGTCATCTCTTCTCTTTTAGAGCAAAGTCGTCGAGACGACTTGGAAGCCCTTGGCCATATGTTCATGTATTTCCTCCGAGGCAGCCTGCCCTGGCAAGGATTGAAGGTAGGTTTGAGCTTTAGGTTTTGTCCTTTAAAACTTTGGCTAGTCTCTACCCAAAGGAGAACCCGCTGGGGAAACATTGGTGAAATCCAGTCCTCTCCTTTGTGTCCTTGAAGCCTAACACCAAGGCATTAAGTTTAGCTACAGGGAAGATTTTAAGGTAGAAATACATTACATGGCACTTCAAGTTTCCAAACTGGTACAATTTTGGAGAGAAGGTTGAACTTGGAGACAGAAACAATGAGAGGGCTGTGGCTGGAAGCTGCCCTGAGCTGGAGCGTGACTGGGACACAGTGGTTGTTTATGAAATTCCAGTTACGGCACACAATCCCCCAGCTGCATCTGTGATCTGTGTTTATAATGGGAGCAGTTTGATTCGTTTAGATGCACAGATGGACTTCAGCTTGAAAAACTGGTTTTCTGGCACAAGTGTTGGACTTGGCTTCCCTCCAGACACACTGGACACTCAGTGCTGGGGAGTTTATGAGATGCTGTGTACAATGTGGAGAGCTGCAAGTAATTGAGTTACCGACTGCCTCCAACATCCATCAGCTGAGCTAACCAGGAGTAAGTCATTTGCTGGCTCCAGAGCTGTTGGAAGCTGCATCTTCACTTCTCCATCACCTCCTTGATGATTAAGCTACTGTGTTCAGCAGGGAGTGAAGGGACTGAATGTGATCAGGTTAGGTTTATCAGGGAAGACAAGAGCTCCTGTTGGAAAAAGGAGCCAAGGCTTTGGGTTCAGGAGCTGCTCGGCAGAGCTCTGCAATGGTCAGTGGGTTATAGACTCAGCTGGGGTGATAGACCTTGTTCAGCTGTTTGTCACCACCTATCCAGAGTTAGTCTCAGCTCAGCCTCGTCAGGCACATGCCAGAAATGTTGGCAACAGCTCATAAAAGCAAAGAAGGGTTTTTCAAGCATGAAAGGGATTGTGAAAGAAATCAGACTCTCTGATTTTGTGTCCACACCTCTCTGTAAGTGTTTTGTTCGAGTACATATTTTCTTTCTGGCTTAGTTGAACTCATCTGCTTTAAATTAATCCTGTAAATTATTCTAAAATAATTCCAAGTTTATACAAGGTTCTGCGAAAGTTCCTCAGTTCAGTGCTGAACTTGATTAAGAATTAGTTGACTCCTTTCTGAGGTCCAGGGCAAACACAGACTCTCCAGCTGGATTTAGAATGTGGCATCTTTGCTCTTCTAGGTTTCCTCAGCTTACACTTTTGGTCTGTACAGTCAGGGCTGTGTCTGCAGAGAATATTTTACAGTGCTAATTATGCTGCTGCCAGGTCTAATTGACATATTTTGAAATGGAGGCAAGAAACCCCACTTTTAGGGTGCCAACTGCAGCAGAGTTCTCTGCCCCAGGGTGATTTAGGTGGGAAATCCAACTGCAAATGGTTTCATTTCCTTGTTGACCAGATATTAAACCAGTGCTGAGTGATAGATGGTTTGAGGGTGAAAGGAGAAGGCTGTGTGGGAGCAGCCTGGGATTTGGGAGAAGTGTGACTGATGTAGAGTCATTATCAAAGTGGTGACATCCTGTTGCACAGAGGAAGGCCCAAAATGCTGTGTAATGGGTTTGTTTTGCAGTTGTTTGTGAAGGCAGCTCGATGGCCCTAAGCCTGGGGAGGTCCTGATGTGCCATCACAGTTTGTGCACCTTTATTTCCTTCTCCCATGAAACCTTCCCTGCACAGTCATCAGGACTGGGCTGTGAGATATGAGCCTTGTAAGGCACTAATAAGGGTCCTGCCTTTCATTAATGAAGATGTTTTGAACATCCTTGGATGTTCCCTGCTGATAGCCTGTGAGACGTTCCTACTGGTGTAGTCCAGGATGCAGTTCAGTTACAAGTAACGTCTGCCGATGTCTCCCAGAATGGGCATTAAATACCTTGTTTTTGTTCCCATACAGCATGTCCTTTCTCACATGGTTGAACTCTTTCTCCACAACTGTTTTGTCTTTGTGTGCTGCAGGCTGACACCTTAAAAGAGAGGTATCAGAAGATTGGGGACACAAAGAGAAACACTCCGGTTGAAGTTCTCTGTGAGAACTTTCCAGGTAAAGCCCTGATGGGACCATGTGACTGCAGCTGGAGGTGGCCATACCTTGTTAAATAGGATGGGCCTGCGCTCCTCTGGCAGAAAGTATTTGGATGACGTGTATCCATCATGTCATTCCTCAAGCTGGCAAACAACTGGAGCTGCTGCTGTAAATTAGCAGGGCCTCAGGTCTTAAAATGAGCAAAACTCTTCTCATGAAGGAGACTGGACAGTGTTCAAGGGCCTCGTGTGCCTGCTGTGCTTCTTGGCTTCCTTCCAAAAGAGCTCCTCATTGTTTTCCCTCTCCCAAATGACCACGCTGGAACTACCGAGTTAATTCTTTTCCAAATGGAAGGTTTTACAGGTGTTGCAGGTGTAGGTGGCCAGCCTGGAAGATGGGATGGTGTGTCTGGCCATGAATTCCACCTTCTGGGAGCAGTTTTAAGGAGCGTGTTACTAAGGACGTGCTTCTAGCCAAGCCCAACACCTGATCCCCAGTTAAACAGACCTTGAAACCAGGAGAGCAGAGTACAGAGTTAGAGCCTTCCCCAGGGTCCCTTGGCCACAGAGTGGGCCTGGGAGTTTTTGGGGAGGTTTCTGAAGTCCTGACACCAGGGAGAGCAGCCACAATTAATCGCATTCCTGTAAGAGGTGTTGTGCCACACGGCTCTCTCCCACCATGGGGAGCAGC
This sequence comes from Gymnorhina tibicen, assembly GCA_013399875.1. Classification (NCBI taxonomy): domain Eukaryota; kingdom Metazoa; phylum Chordata; class Aves; order Passeriformes; family Artamidae; genus Gymnorhina; species Gymnorhina tibicen. The sequence goes on along the minus strand of VXAZ01009307.1, from coordinate 963,622 downwards.
AAGCCTGGAACGGGATCGTTGTTCACTCAAGTCATTGTAATTCCCCAGATGTCTCATTCCAAAATCCACCTGGTTCCACGCAGAACAGCTTCAGGTTGGCTGTTCTCATCTTTTTCCCAGTTCTCCTCCTCACAGCTCCTTCAGGTCTGGGCTGATGGGAGATGAGAAAACTGAGTGCTCTTCCTTCTTTGCCTGAAACCGGTTGTTCTCCACCTTCTGGAAGTACTTAAAAGAGGGGATTCTTTCTTCTCCTTTTTTTTCCCCTCTTTTACCTCTATGGAAGCCACAAGCCACAGACAGAATTAAGTATCAATGAGCAGTTCTGTTCTTATTTTTGTCAGCTGAAGGCAAGGCCATGAGCCAAGGGAGAGCCAGGAAGGGGCAGGACATGAGTTCCTAGGGCTCAACATTCTGTGCATGCAAACTGCGACCCAGATGCAGGAAAGCAATTCATTAGCTTAACACCAAACCCTGGTCTGTAAATTAACCCTCTTCAGGTAAATTAACCTTGGAGCCTCCGCCTCTAGTCTAGTTTTGAATATTCAGGTGCTGCCAATGTCATGAGGTTGGGCACTGCCATGCTCTGGGCAAACAGACTGCTGGAGCTCAGGGATGCCTTGGGAGCCCACCAATATCTCCTGCTTTCCTTCCCCAGATGAATGTCTATGGCTGTTTTATAGAAACATGGCATCACAGAATCCCAGACTTGTTTGGGTTGGAAGGGACCTTAAAGCTCATCCCATCCCACCCCTGCCATGGGCAGGGACACCTTCCACTGTCCCAGGTTGCTCCAAGCCCCGTCCAGCCTGGCCTGGGACACTGCCAGGGATCCAGGGGCAGCCACAGCTTCTCTGGGCAGCAGCATTCTAAGTGCCTGTGAACAGCCTGTCGTCAGGTTCAGTGAGTTTATTTCTCACTCTGTTTATTTTTATACAAATGTACAGAATACACCAAGGTGTGGAAGTCAGATTTGAGCAGGGGTGGAACTTCCATCTTTGCTTGAGAAGTGTTTGAATTGTTTTCAATTGGGGACTGTTACTAAAAACCATGACTTGTAGGGGAGAAGCCAGAGGTAGCGCTGGCAGCCCAGACATTGGTTTCTAACAACTCATTTGGAAGATTCAGGATAAAAGCTGCTGCTTTTTCCCCTTTTCCAGAGGAGATGGCCACGTACCTCCGCTATGTCCGGCGATTAGACTTCTTTGAGAGACCAGACTACGATTACCTACGGACCATCTTCACGGAGCTGTTCGAAAAGAAAGGCTACACCTTTGACTACGCCTACGACTGGGTCGGCAGGCCAATTGTGAGTTGTCCCTGCAAAATCCCATGCCTTGCTTTCCAGGTGCTGCTTCCCCACCACTGCCTTTTTGTTCCCAGTAATCCCAATTAATGCCAGTGAATTTAGGATCAAATCTTTCAATTCTCAGCACAGTGAGATATCCTGAGGTTGTGTTCAGGGGGTTCTTGCAGTGTCTCGAAATTTTCCTGAGGGACAGAGCCTCCATCCCACCTCTCTGGACATTCAAGACTCATTTTCCCACTTGTGACAATTAACATGATGAGACTGAATTCCCTCTAGTCTAACACAGGATTGGAGACCAGTATCTAAAATCCATCTTAAAGCAGGAGAATCGTAGAAACCCTCTATAATGTTCCCATTGAAAAGGTCCAGGAGATCCAGGCAGGGCTCTGGTGGATGTTCAGTGAATAGTAGAATCCCAGAATGGTTTGGGTTGGAAGGGATCTTAAAGCCCACTTTGTTCCAATCCCCTGCCATGGGCAGGGACACGTTCCACTAGCCCAGGGTGCTCCAAGCCCCATCCAGCCTGGACACTTCCAGGGATCCGGGGCAGCCACAGCTTCTCTGGGCAACCTGTTCCAGGGCCTCACCATCCTCACAGGGAGGAATTTCTCCCAAATATCTAATCTAAACTTGTTCTCCTGAACTCAGAATATCTTGGAGGACACTCAGAGGCCAAACCAGCTCTGTACAGCACATGGCAAGGAAATGTGGGAGTAACCAACCTCCATTTAGCAGTTCCATGACTCCATGTGGACCATGACCCTAATCTCATTGCGTCACCTTTATAATCAAAAGCCAGTTAAACTCAGAAGGACCTTGGGCAAAGGATGTGTCATGGGAAAATATAGTAGATGAACCTAAAGCTCTTTGTTTTGGGTCATTCTGTTCACGACCTACCCCAAAGACCAGTAATGACATCTGTAAATGAATTGTCACTGGTGCCAGATCAAATGCCATCAGTGCTAAACTTGGTACCACTGCCGGTGCTTTACTGTCCCAACTATGTTCAGCATTCCCAGTGCTTACTGTGCTCAGCAGAGTTCCTAAGAAATCATTCCCTTTGCGAATCAAGATTTTCTCTTCATTTTTCTTAAATTACAAAGGCAATTGATAAAGAGCACCTTGTAAGACAAGTGTGCTATTGCTGACAGCCGCGGTGGTTGCCATGGAGATCTCGATGTTGGGAGCAGGGATTATGACTTTGGTGAGAAGAGAGCAGATGAAGCTTTAATTTTAACACGTCCTGTTTCTATGCAAGCGTGATTTTTACAAGTGGTGAGACGACGGGATGAGGAAAACAAGTCTGTATATTTTCAGTTGTAATAATTCTGTGTGAGACGCTCTAGGTGTGATCTGACACTGAAACAGAACTGTATCTTCTTAATTAACTTTTATACGAGACATTTGGTGCTGGTGTCCACCATCAAATCTCATGTCTGTAAATCACAGAGATTTTATAGCCCTGGCTGTAATTCTCCTTGGCTCCTTTGGGCAGTGTTTTGATGTTTTTCTGCTTCCTACCAGCTTGACAAGGTGGGTTTGTACATGTGAGAGTCTTCACCCTAACCAACACCTTGTTTTCCAGCCTACTCCCGTGGGATCTGTCCATGTAGATTCTGGGACGTCTGCAGTGACAAGAGACAGCCACATCCACCGGGATCGACCATCGCAACAGGCTCTTCGCAATCAGGTGCATTGCTTGGCTCCTCTCCCACCTCCTCCGGCACTGGAAAAGCAGAAGCCACGTGGCATTGTAGATGGCTAGGGCTGATTCTTGGTCATGGCACGGACAATTCCTGCTTAATTTAGACATGGTGATTTGAGGAGAATTTTGTCAAAGCTACAGGTTGTTGAAATAAGGTATCAACCAGCGGAATTCCTCGGGATCATGAGCCAACCAGAGTCCAGTTTGGAATGGGGTTGTTTCTCTGTAGTTGCTGGGTAAACAGGTTTAAGTCGATGATCCAGCCTGGTCAGACTCCCTGACTACCACATTTTTACTCATAGCACATGGACCATGGAGCAGACTGAGAGTTGTGGTGATGGCAGCCTGTTCCCAGGTGCCCTCTGCCCACGGAGCGTGTGGCTGTGATAGGGATGTATGTCCCAAGGACATCCATATGTCCTTCTCAGAGTGTCCAGTTCACAGTGTGAGTGTTGCAGAGCACAAAGGACAGGCAGGGCAGAACCCTCAGGAAGGCATCACGGTCTGGATGAGCTGCCACAGGGAAGTTGAATTTCCCATTTTTTCCTTTCTCATTGTACTGTTTTGTTGGTATTGAGAGTTTGGGTTTTCTGTGTTAACAGAATTCTCAGACTTTCAGTAGGTCTTCAACTGCAGCTCCCAGCTGGAGCTGTTGCTGCTCTTATTCCCAGGGAATGGTTCCAGGCTTATTCTGCTCCTCCAACCTCCATGTTCTGCCCGGTTCCTCGAGCTAGGGTTTGTGGGTGCAGAACCGAATATGGGGTGTGACAACCTGTCTGGGCTCAGCCTTCCTGGGCTCTGAAGGGTCACACAGCTGACACAGGGTAGGATACGTCCCAGTCCATCAGCTACAGTCAAGATGACCCCTCCTTGGGGTGTTGCTGTAGGAAGCCAGGTTGTTTGCAGCATGTATTGGTGCGTGGTGATTGGTGTGGGCTGGTGTGTGAGCCCTGATACAGTCATCTGCTTTAATAAATTCCTTGATGGATGCAGTGACCCCCTGGTTTTGGGAGGATTGTCCAGCCAGTTTCCCACTGTCCACCTTGACCACAGACCTTCACGCTGTGTATGTGTGAGGCATCGTGTTGTCTTGACAGCACAGTGACACCTGGCTTCGTTTTCAGGCATTTTAGTTCACAAGAACCCAAAGAAATCCTAAAATATGCAGGCAGCCTGCAGGCCTTGTTCTCCTGAGCCGCACAGGTAGTCCGGATGCTGGATTGCACAGCAGCTTTTGTCATATTTTCACTCAAGCATTACTTAGGATGATGAATTATTTAATATAACATGGGGGAAATCAGGTTCTTCTCACCAAAACACAAACAACTATCTTCTGAGGGATTTTCCTTTAAAGTCTTGAGCAAAGCATTTCTCTAAAGGAAAAAGGCAAAAAAATAAACATCTCAAGCAGTGAATTGGAGGTGTGGGTTTGGGTCTCCAGATTTAATGGCCTAATTTTTCTTCCTGGGTGTAATAACTGCAGATTCTCTCTTGCAATATTTGATCCCGGTAAAGAGCTGATGTGGGATCTCCTCTTTGTAGCCTTTTCCTCTGGAAAGTGAAGGGTTTTAATCAAAGACGAGTGAGCTCTTTCCCCTCTGTCTTTAGTCTTGCCCTGTGATTTGGAAGCTGGTAGGAGGGTGATGAGTGTTAATGGGAACTTGATGCTCCCAAGCCGTGTCAGGGGACATTTTGGTTGGATATCAGGGAAAGTTTCTTCCCCCAGAGGGTGGCCGGGCACTGAGCAGGCTCCCCAGGGAATGGTCATAGCCCAAGGCTGCCAGAGCTCCAGGAGCTTTTGGACAGCGCTCTCAGGCACAGGGTCAGATTGTTGGGGTGTCTGTGCAGGGCCAGGAGTTGGACTGATGGATCTTGTGGGTCCCTTCCAGCTCAGGGTATTTTATTCTATTCTATTCTGAGTTTCACAGCATCACTTCCTCGGTGTCACTCCTTAGGTTGTGTTGGGCTCAGCTCAAGCCAACTTCAAACCCAGTTTGTCACGTACTTGGCTGCAGAGCTTAAAGAGACAAATCTGGCTCTTGTGGCTACTGCAGCCTTTCCTGGAAATTGCTTCTAGGCTCCCAGGCAGGAGCCTGCTTCTCCCAGCGCTGATGTAGCTTCATTCCCTGGGCTAGTCAAGCCACCTGATGCCGTGGAAGAATAGCACTCAATATGTGCTTTCCACTAGCTCATAAAACCTGCATTTAAATTCTCCAGTTGTTCCTAATCTTGTGAATTACAGCCATTAAAAAAATATTCCAAGGGAAATGCTTCTCCTTTGGATGTCACCAAGGACAAAAGGTGTGAGCAGCGTCTCAGGCTGGTGGGAGGAACGTGTGGTGAGAAAATTTGATAAAGTACATGATCTTAAGGTCCCTTCCAACCCATGCCATTCTATCATCCTATGACAAAACCACCTCTAGGGAAATAGCTCTTGGTTTTGGCGCCTGCTTGGAAGAGCAGCCACACGGGTCACTTCATGAGGCAGTCAGAGCAAAGGGAAAAACAATGGATGTTTTATGGAGTCTTCTCTTCTAATTCTCCTACTTTTTGCATGGGCTCCTGCTCTAGTTGAATGACAATTTACTAGTGATTGTTGAAGTTTACTCTAAGGTTTCTGGAGACTTTCTCTGGGTGCACCTTCACTGCTCAAAACCTGGGTTTATTCAGTGGAGCCTCTTGTTTCTTGGCCAGATCCATGGTGTCTCATTCAGCTGAGGCCAACACAGATCTGTTTGTCCCACACTTCCCAGTCTTGGGAAGCGTTCTTCCCACTGGTCGGTTGGGTTCAGGTGTGCTGAGATCGTTCTGGGTCTTAGGTGAGCGCTGGATGTGTTATCACCAAAGCTGGGTGACAGTCTTCGTTTGAAAGACAGGTGTCTGCCAAGGAAGGTGGGAACCTCCCTTGGAATGGAGGATGTGACTCCCTTCCCTCTGAATTATTATAACTTTGAAATTAGGGGCTTTCAGGCAAAGACATGGGAAAAGGAATAACAGCTCTTTATAGTGTGTCTGTGGCTAACGAGGCAAACAAACAGCGCCGGCAGCGACACCGAACAGAGCCAGAGCCCAGGGCCGGCCTCTCTCGGCCCAGGCCCCTTCCCCCGGTGCAGTTCCGGGCACGGCCGCCAGGGGCGCTGGTGGCTCCCGGCCGGGCGGGGCGGGGGCGGTGACTCCGCCGCGCCAGCAGGGGGCGCTGTGCCCCTCACGCGGCAATGGCCGGCGGCCGGGATGGCGAAAGGGGCTGCAGCGGGAATCTGGGGGCGGCGGCTGGGATGGCAGGGACAGCAGACCCCGGAGTAGCAAAGGAAATGTATCAGAAATGCCACAGCTGTAGCAGGAGCTGCGGGGGCACGGGGTGCAGGGCTAGAGTGTAGCAAAAACCCCCCAGTGGTGGCAGAGAAACCCTTGCGCTGGGCAGCTGCAGCCTGGCTCCCTCAGAGGGGCCAGGGGCTCAGGGGCCCAGGGTGTCTCCCCTGAGGCACCCGAGTAGATGGTGAGGGTCCTTTCCAGTGAGGTCGGGTGTTAATAAGGTCCCAGTCCAACGCCTGCTCTTACGAGCAAAGGCTCACCCACAGTAAGGAAGAAGCAGTACAGGGTGGGCTCCGGCAGTGGCAGTGAATTCTCACCTCAGTAAGCAACAGCCCCACCGTCCTCCGATGCCGACAGCGAGAGGGAGCTAGGAGCTGCGCCCCATCCCCTTCCCCCCAGCCTAACATCTCGAGGTAACTCTGCCCTTCCCAAGAGAAAAGCCCTCAGGTAAGAGAGTAGCCAGCTGCACCCTTCCCCCCGCCCTCCTCCTCCCAGCCACATCTTTTGTTCTCTGAAGTATCAGTAGTTATTGTTTCTTAGCACGGGTGGGACAAAATTCCATGAGAGGAAGAAACAAAGGGAAAAATCCAAACCCCCAATGGTGACCCACCAGAGCTTCATGTGCAAGTACAAAGTGATTCTTCTAATAAAACAGATGAAATTCTAATAATTTCAATCACCTGACATTTGCATCTGTTGCGAACAAAGAGGAAACTGGTTAGCCAAGGTTTCTTATCTACTTTTCTGCAGAAACCCAAAAAGCCCCCAACCCTCTCTTCAGTCAAGCAGGTGTGGTGGATGTTTCCTTCTGCACTGCACAGGTGAATCAGTGCGTGGAACTGCCTTTGGGTGAAATGAAATGTTTGGCTTTGGTTTATGTTGCAAATTTTAGTTTAAAAAGATGTATTTGAGGGAGGTTGAGCTTGTGAATCCCATCTTGTTGCCGTGCCAAGTGCTCTGGTGTGTGTGGCCTGACAGACAAAGTTAAATACTGTCAGTGTGATTGTGGCTGTGCTGAAATCCATGGAAGTGAAGCTGTGTGAAGAAATTAGTTCCAGAATAGATCTTTCCCTTCATTCAGCAGCTAGAGGAGATGAAATCCACTCCCACAGTGGATCACTGCAGCCACCATGGAAGTAAATAATGAGGTGCACTTGGTAAAGGGGAATTTTAGACCAGCTAAAAGTGTAAATGCCTTGCTTTCTGCAAAGAAACTAACTCACTAACCAACACACCTTTATTTCTTCTCCTCATTCACCTTTTGCCCTCTCTTCTGTTTCTCTCTTGCTCCTGAACTCCTGAGCAGGCATCATCAGATCGCCGAGGGGAGTGGGAAATCCAGCCGAGCCGGCAGACAAATACCTCGTACTTGACATCTCATTTGGCTGCAGATCGACATGGAGGATCAGTGCAGGTACCTCTTCCTCCTGTTGTGTGCAGCCTTTGTGTTAAACCTCCTGAATTCTCCTCGAATTGCAGCAGTGTTGTGGTCAGGAGAGCAGTTTCACTGGTCCTGTCCCGTACATCTTGCTCAAGTCGTGGTTTGGGAGGGATCCAAGCTGTGATGTCCAGCACCGTGGCTTTTACTGTTTCAACAAAATTTTTTAAGCTGTTTTGAATTCAAATGTGTTAAACTGAAGACAGAAAGGAGTGGTATTAGTAGGTCTAGTCTATAAAGCACCCTCTGCCCTATCTTGGAGGTGCTCTAGGGCAGTACAGGCAGCTGAAGTAGGATTTGTTGGACATAATCCCTGTTAATGGTGGGAAAAGAGTTGAGCTGTTCCAAAGCAGACCACCACCAGTTTGAGGGCACCGTGGGCACAAGGTGGATCTCCAGAGGGTTGCACTGGAAGGAGATGAGCAGAGGATGTGCAACAGACAATGTTGGAGCTGGCACTACCAGTGTTTTTAAATTCCTGAAAAATTCCAGTTTGTGAAGCCCTACCTGTCCTGGTTGTCACTCAGGCTCGCTAAGGGACCTTCTGGCTCTAAAGCCAGAGTGAGCTGGCTGGACAAGCTGGAGAGAAGGTGCAGGAGTCATCCAAGCAAACAAGAACTCTGATATCGCTGCCTCTTTGGCAGAGCTTTGCTGTGAGAGCTGGCTCTGCTGTCAGACACAACACCCTGAACATTGGCTCTGGTGAGATGGGAATTAGTGCCTGGAGCAGGACAGAGCTGAGCCAAGGAGACAGGTAGTGCAGGATGTCCCTAAGGAAAATGCAGATTAGGTTGACATTTTTACTTATTCCTGATACTTAGTTGGGTTCAATGTGGTTTTGGCTTGATTAGCCACGGTCCTCTTTTAATTTAAAGATATTTTACTTCAGTAAAATATGAGTAGCAGAAAAACATAGATAAGGAGGACGTGATGAATGTGTAGCTCTGCTCTCAGATGTGAGCAGAGAATGACCTGGAGAACTGTCCAAGATCAGGCTGGATGGGACTTGGAGCAACCTGTTCTAGTGGAAGGTGTCCCTGCCCATGTCAGGGGGTTCGATTAGATGAGCTGTAAAGGTCCTTTCTGACCCAAACCATTCTGTGATTGTACATCTTCAGCACTCAGTACAGAGTAGATGTTTTTATTCATATTTTTTTATGTGAAGGGAATGTTTCCTTGTGACAGCAGCACTGAAGCAGCCCTAGGAATTGGATGGGAAGAGTTGCCAACATGAGCAGTTTATGACCTCCTTGTGCCACTGTAAGCACTAAAATTATGCTTATCTGCAGCTGAGAACACATCTGAGCTGTGTGTGGCTGCTAAACTGCAAAGGCTGGAATTGTTCCTCAGCAGACACCCCAGCTTGTGCTGGACCTTGGCAGGTCAGCAGCTTCGAGCCACCGTTCCCTTTATGGCGGAATTGGCCACATGAAAATGAAGTGGCGGCACGTGAAAAGCGAGGAGGAAAATCAAAGCCTTTTGTAAAATGGAATTTAACAAGTAGCTGAACAAAGTGTGGGAAGAGCCCTGGGAACAGCGCGATTAAGTGCCAGCGCTCTGCAGAGCTGCGTGGGAAGCGTGGGGGTCTGGAGAACCTGGGGCAGCCCAGGCGTGATGAGTCAGGGAAGGGGTGAAGACCAAGGAGTTGTCACTCAAGGAGAGCTCTGAGCACCACGTGAGCCAGGTCCTGACCTGTCCTGGCAGAGCCTAAGGGGCCTGGTTGGCAGAAACAGCAGCTCCTGGTAGGACTGAAGTGTTCAAAATTAACGTAATGTGCTGGCTAGGGGACATCTGCTCCAAGGGCTTCCTTCCCTTCATCCCTGGTGGTCACATCATCCAAGCCACCAGGAATTTTGGGTACCACCCCTACCCCCACCCCATGGGAGACACCTCCTTTTAACGTATAGAAAGGTGAAGAGGAGGAGCAAGGCGGGGGAAAAACAGGCATCCTTACAGCTCTGGAGCCAAGAGCAGCTCCTGGTTTTCACAGCGAGGTACAGGAGCCTGTGCTAACATCCAGGTGAAGCATGGAATGGCCGGCCAAACTTTCATCCCATGCAGGATGTTTTGGGGGTTGTTGTGGTAATGGAGCAGTGATTAGTTACCCAGAAAATTATGTGGATGTCTTGGTTTGAAAGACAGGTGTCTGCCAGAGAAGGCAGGAACCTGCCTTGGAATGGAGAATATGACTCCCTTCCCTCTGAATTATTATAACTTTGAAATTAAGGGGCTTTCAGGCAAAGACATGGGAAAAGGAATAACAGCTCTTTATAGTGTGTCTGTGGCTAACGAGGCAAACAAACAGCGCCGGCAGCGACACCGAACAGAGCCAGAGCCCAGGGCCGGCCTCTCTCGGCCCAGGCCCCTTCCCCCGGTGCAGTTCCGGGCACGGCCGCCAGGGGCGCTGGTGGCTCCCGGCCGGGCAGGGCGGGGGCGGTGACTCCCCCGCGCCGGCAGGGGGCGCTGTGGCGCGGGCTCGGCCGTCTCTCTCCACACGGTAATGGCGGCTCAGCCGGCGGGAGAGGTGGAGAAGGGGCTTCCTGTACAAACCCCCACAGGCAGCTGGTCCCAGTGCCCCCGCGGATGGCAAAATGAGCTGTAGCAGGAACCTCAGAGCAGCAGGCTGGAACGGCAGAGGCGAGCACACCCTGGGGTGGCAAACAAAGTGTAGCAGAAACTCTGCAGCTGTAGGAGCAGCTGCGGGATGTCCCGGCGGGCACGGGGTGCTGGGTTAATGTGTAGCGAAAAAGCCCGAGGCAGTGGCAGCAAACAGCGGGGCTGGGCAGCGGCAGCCGCTAGGTGGGCTGGGCAGCAAGCAGCTGCTCCACACAGCCGGGAGACGCCTTCCAGGAAGGCGGGAGAGGGTCGGGGTCCCGGATTTTCCCCCTGAGGCGCCTGAACAGATGGTGAGGGTCCTTTCCAGTGAGGTAGGGTGTTAATAAGGTCCCAGTTCAACAGCCGCTCTTGCGAGCAAAGGCGCACCCACAGTAAGGAAGAAGCAGTACAGGGTGGGCTCTGGCTGTGAATTCTCCCTGCGGTAGAAGCAACTGGACTGTGCCCCTCCGATCCAAGAGAGAGAGAGAGAGGAGCTGAGCCCAGCCCCTAACACCCCAAACCAAAATCTTGAGATATCTCTGCTCTTCCCAAGAGACAAGCCCTCAGGTAAGAGAGTAGCCAGCTGCACCCTTCCCCCTCCTTAGCCACTTCTTTTGTCTCTTAAGTACTGATCATTATCATCTCTTAGGCAACAGATGGGACAAAATTCCCTGAGAGAAAAAAAAA
>VXAZ01009307.1:940215-951229 GCA_013399875.1 Gymnorhina tibicen | reverse complement strand
CTGTAGCAGGAACCTCAGAGCAGCAGGCTGGAACGGCAGAGGCGAGCACACCCTGGGGTGGCAAACAAAGTGTAGCAGAAACTCTGCAGCTGTAGGAGCAGCTGCGGGATGTCCCGGCGGGCACGGGGTGCTGGGTTAATGTGTAGCGAAAAAGCCCGAGGCAGTGGCAGCAAACAGCGGGGCTGGGCAGCGGCAGCCGCTAGGTGGGCTGGGCAGCAAGCAGCTGCTCCACACAGCCGGGAGACGCCTTCCAGGAAGGCGGGAGAGGGTCGGGGTCCCGGATTTTCCCCCTGAGGCGCCTGAACAGATGGTGAGGGTCCTTTCCAGTGAGGTAGGGTGTTAATAAGGTCCCAGTTCAACAGCCGCTCTTGCGAGCAAAGGCGCACCCACAGTAAGGAAGAAGCAGTACAGGGTGGGCTCCGGCTGTGAATTCTCCCTGCGGTAGAAGCAACTGGACTGTGCCCCTCCGATCCAAGAGAGAGAGAGAGAGGAGCTGAGCCCAGCCCCTAACACCCCAAACCAAAATCTTGAGATATCTCTGCTCTTCCCAAGAGACAAGCCCTCAGGTAAGAGAGTAGCCAGCTGCACCCTTCCCCCTCCTTAGCCACTTCTTTTGTCTCTTAAGTACTGATCATTATCATCTCTTAGGCAACAGATGGGACAAAATTCCCTGAGAGAAAAAAAAAAGAAAAATCCTGATCTTCAACAGTGGAGCTGCTGGGAGCTGGGGAGCTGGATGGTTATCCCTGTAAAGGAAAAGCTGGAGTGAGCCACCATCCCAGGTGTGAGGCAGAAAGAGATGAGAGACTGTGTCAGTAGCTTTGAGGCGATGACATAATTCCCAAAATGGGCTGTGTAAGGAATGAGACTTCAGGAATGAGGCTTCTCCCCACGTTACTGTCAGGCAACAGGACCAAGCTGCTCACCTGTAAAAATGTCAGTAGAAAACAATCAGCATCATACAGCTCTTGTGTGTAGGTAGGGCTGGCAGTCAGTGCTCACACCAGTGCCTGCACTCCCAGAGGGGCCTCTCAATGCCAAGTCATGTGCCGGGCACGGGAATGTGAGTTAGGGAACACACACACAGGCCCCTGCCTGCTGCTCTGCTTTGGCTGCTCCAGCCTGGAGACTCTGAGGCACCCATGAAACCCAGCATCCTCCTGAGAGGGTGCAAAGAGACGGGAGCAAACAGTTACTCATCAGACGTCCCATTCCCACAGCAGCCCTTGCCAGGGAGCCTTGTGAACAGGATGTTCCTTTGTGTTGCAGGTGGTGAGCTCAACCAATGGGGAGCTGAATGTGGACGACCCGACAGGAGCACACTCCAACGCGCCCATCACAGCGCAGGCGGAGGTGGAGGTGGTGGAGGAAGCTAAGTACGTTTGCTTTACAACAGGCTTTCCACTGGTTGGTCATTAATCCTTCTCCTGGGAAGCGAGTGGGGACTGTGGCAAAGTCCTCAATGCTCGTGTCCCATGCCCTTTTCCTTGCATATTGCTGCTTTTGTGCATGGTGCCTTCAGTGCTGCTGCTGCTGCTGCTTCTCTTTGACACTTGTCATGCCTGGAGAACATAACTCTTACTCAGAGCATGTATTGCCAGATAGACACTTCAGGAGCACAGATACTAAAATACCAGGAGCTGATCTCAGGAATCCCTGTGAGCATCCCCCATTGCAGAGGGAGAACGTGCTGTGCTCTCGTGCCAAGAGCGTAGGAGTAGCTTGAGCACAGCTCAGCAAAGAGATCAGCGGTCTGAGAGCTGTCACTTCATTTCTGGCTGTGAGAGTTGTGTGCCAGGTATCCAGAACAGTCTGGAATTGACTCCTGCAGGGATGGGTAGTTCTCCCTGGGGGTTCTCTTGGTTCAGCCCTGTAGAAGCTGAGTGAGAGGAACCAGAAGCAGCTTGTGGAGGAGGAAGTGCTCCCTCTAAGCTGACCTCTCTTGTAACTTGTGGTCAGAAGTGAGAACTGCTGTCATAGCTGCTGCGTTGACCATTTTGGCTCCTGTCCTGCATCCAGCACCATCGTGTCACCTTTTGCACCTTCTCGCTGCCTCTGAACTAAACCTGTCACTGCAGGGTCACCACAGAATTCTGGCGCTCCCCAAGTGAGGGGCCAGTAGGCCCAGGGCTGCCTTTGAATGGTCGGTGCTGAGACATGGCCCAGCTGCCTGGTTATTATTTGACTGGGTGATACTGGTGCCACTTGTCCCCCATTGTTTACCTCAACCTTTGCGGGCACTTCTGGGTGAAGAGGAAAAGTGGTAGGTGGAAGGGTGAATGGATGGAAAAGGTCCCTAGGTATGTGTCATCTGTGCTGGTTGTCCTGAAGGTCTTCTGCTCTCTATTCCCCAATCCCTTGGGAAGCACCTGTGTGGGATCTTGCTCACTGGTAGCTGGCCTGGCCTCGATCCCAGCAGCCACAGACAAACCTTCTCCTCCCAGCCCAAGAAGCCTCGGATTTGGTGCAGGCTCCTCATCAAGCTGGCAGGGTGGGGGAGATCTTGAGGAGCAGCTTCCAGAGCGGACAACATTCCTCTTAGATTTGGGTTGTGTGTCCGGCAGAGGCCACCAGTTTGGCGTCATGGGCTCTGAAGGGGGTCCCCCCAGGCACGTGGCTCCTAGGATGGGGCAGACTGTCACCCTCAACAGTTCCGATCCAACAGTCCAGTGCAAGGAAGAACCAGGAACATCTCCGGCCCACATCTGTGCAGTGAGGCCAGGTCCAGCCCACACTCTGTGGACAGGGGAGACGTCAAGGCAGGTGGGAATGAGCTGTGCCGCCCAGGCCCTGTCCCACAGCACATGGAGCTGTCCTGTCTCTCTCCAGCCCTTGTTTGTGTGCTCCCAGATTGGTTTTGGAGGTGCTGGGAAGCAGAGCATAAGCTGCTTTGCACTGACAGGTTTGGGGTCTCTTGTAATTCCCAAGCATAGATCACTTCATTTTGCTTGCCACAGGGAGGACTTTGTCTTCCCTCACATCTCTGATCACAAATCCCCTCAGGCACACAAGAAGAGCAAAGGATTTTGGGATTCTGCTCTGCAGAAAAGGGTGCCAGAGAGAGCTGGCAGGAGCTGGAGCTGGGCTCTGTGTTTTGAGATGATGTGCAGTAGTGGGATGTGCTTTCCCTGGCACTCCACAGGCAGAGCAAATGCAAATGCTTCTGCTTGGAGTGTGCTGGAGAAAAGCTCTGGATTCTGGCTGTGGGTTTTGCTGGAGGGCAGGTCCCAGGTGTAGATCCATCATCAGGTCCTTCTGCTGCTGGAGCTGCAGGGGACAAGAGGAGATGGTGGCCCAGAGTCCCTTTCTGATCCCAGCCCCAGATAAGAACCTGATGGTGCTGGTGCCTCTGTGGCGAACGGGTGTTTGTTGGGGGCCTTGCGCCCATGAAAGAGGTGGCGAGGGCAGAGTGGTGTGAGTGCTGGGGCGGGCGGTGGGCAGGCCTGGTGTGTGTCTGCCACTCTGCACTGCATGTTTGCATGGCTGCGGTGACTCGCTTCCATCCCACCTCTGTGAACTAATCGCTCTTTCTTCCTTTCTGTGTTTTTTCTCTACACTCTCTGTAGCTGCCTGAAAATGCTCAACTTGTGGTGAGTCCCTCTCTCCAGTCCACATGCAAGGGGGAGCGGACCAGACTAGACTGGGGTTGGCAAAACCAAACCCACCAAATGCTAAAAAGGCACAAAGTCAAAGCCAACCCAGAGCTGTTCTGATTTTAGGACCACGTGCAATACTGGGGAGGGCATGGGCTGTGTCCGACCGGCCACACTAGGCTGAGGGATTCAGCTGATCTCTGAATGGATGGATGCAAAATCGGATTTTAATCCTTTCCTATTTGGCTTTCCATCTCCCCCAAACGTTTATGTCCATGAGCAGATGATGCCTGATGGAGTTGGGCAGAGTTGGGCCTAGGCTGACTGAGCCTCTTGCAGGAATTCCTCACGCAGACGGTTAAAAAGGGAAAACCCTGCAGTGGGTATCGAGAGGGACCGGTCGCTTCCTTGGAAAGTCTCCTCTTGGAGAAGCACAGGCTAGAGAGGATGGAAGGACAAGGCCAGGGAGTCCTCATTAGTGACAGAGCCCCTACTAAGAGAGGTTAGGTGGGAGGTGGCTCCTTTCCAGCCAGCTGAGGTGCAGGTGAATGGGCTCCTCCAGGAAAGAAGGGGTGGAAAGGATGGGGTTAGCACTGGTCTAAGCCCTGTTTATGGCTTTATTAGGGTTTTGAAGCTGCAGCTGTAGTGTTCCAGTCTCAGGTTGTCTCAGGAGGTGTCCTTGGGGAAACCACGTACCCAGTAAGTGGAGGACCAAGCAGACACTCAGATGAGTTTGTAGGTGCCAGGGAGGGCTGATGAGTGGGAATTGCCACAGAGTGAGGGGACCAAGCCCGTGTGCAGCGAGGAATGTCCTTGTTGGATGGGAGACTGACTCTGCCCTGCTCTCCATAGGCATTGCCTCCAATATCTCTGGCATCTCTGGCTTCTCTGTATGTCGTAGTCTGGGGCTGTTCTCTTGGGCATCGTCTGCATGCAGAGAGATCACGTTCTGTAATTGTCAGCCTGCCTTATCCTTTTACTTTGGTGTTTTGCCTCTGCCTGTCTGAACTGCCAGGACTTCCTTTCCTGAACCCTTCCCTGGACCTCTGAGTAAGAGCCTAAAAAGACAGTCACAAGGAAAACCAGCCAGAAGTCAGTCAGCTCCCTTTGTTCGGTGCCCAAGGAGTCGAGTGCTGCTCAGCCCCTTCTTCCCTTACCCGCTGCATGCAAAACCATCACTCATGCATCCTCCATCCTCTCCCTGTGACGTCCCCCTTACTCACCATCGCCCAAGCCATGAAGGAAGGTGGCTACTGTGGGAGAGAAATACTGCGACAGGCTAAAGCAGGAGATGGGGGCAAATGGCCTGGGACAACAACCTGCAGTGGGTATCCTGGGGTGGGGGTTCCAGCCTTGGCCGGGGGTGCTGAGGTGACACACAAACACCTCAGGGTGGGTGGGCAGCAATGGAGGCATCACTTGCCCTGCAAGGACAAGGGATTTGCGTTTCTCCTTGTCCCACATCCAAACTGGGCCTGTTCAGGAGCCTAGAGACAAATCATGGACATCAGTCCGTGCAGTGGGAGGGGTCCCTCCTCTTGGGGGGCTGTGGGAGCTCTCCATGTCACAGGGAGAGTTGTTTGTTCTCCCAAGCAGTCGATCTGTGCTGGCAGGTTCAACTCACAGTGGGTGGTGCTCACCCATTGCTTTTGCACCCCAGAGTGAGGCTTGTGCACCCAGGGACAAGCACCTGGATGAGAGTTCCTCCAGCTCTGAGAGGACAGGGGTATAATGCCAACATTCCGTGAAGGACCCAGTGAAAAATAGTTTGGAGAAGATGTTAGAGTGGTTTGGAATGTTTTTAGCCTACAACAGATGGTTGTAGGAAAAAATGGTCTTTGCCTCCTCATGTTTACCTGCCAGAGCTCAGGGAGCGTTTGAACAACGCTCTCAGGCACACAGTTGGATTCTTGGGGCTGTCCTGTGCAGAGCCAGGAGTTGGACTCGATGATCCTTGTGGGTCTCTTCCAACTCAGGATGTTCTATGATTCAGTGGTCTACTCTGGTTGCTTATCCAGGCATCCCTTCCAGCAGCCTGGAAGAGCAGTCTTCCAGGATCACCTGGGCTTCTCTGGGGACAGTTGTCCCGGCAGATGGAGAAAGTCATGTAGCTCAGGAGAACTCTCACAGATGTGCAGAGAATTCCTGACAGTGAGCCGAGGGCTGAAAGGTAGATTCATGTTCAGCGCCAAGGAATTCTGTAGGAAGCCAGCTGGAGTATAGGATCTGGCCAACTGCTCTCAGTGTAGCCCACAGGGAACCCACCGCTCCTCACAGTTCAGCTGCGTTGGGCGTTCCTTTCCCCACCTCAGCCTCCACTCTCCATCCTTCTTGCTTCCCCTAATTCTGTGCACCTCCCTCGCATCGGATGGGGGAAGAAGCAGGGGTTCTGCATCCCAGCACTGAGTGATTGATCCGAGGTGGAAGCTCTGGTTATCGTGAAAGGTTCAGTAAAGAAACCTGGTCCCTGAGCCAAGGTCTCTTTGGAACTTGTTTTTTTGATGAACGGTGGTGAAAACCATGTATCTCGTGGCCGGGAAGAGCAGCCAGGGCTCACCATCCCAGTCCACTTCCTCTGGGGTGTGACAGAGGGGGTGGAGCACCTGGGTCCCTGTTTTCCTGCTTTCCCAGATGGCTCCTTGTGTTCCTGCTCCAGTGGAGCCTGGGAGGGAGAAGCCCAGCTGGTACTGTGGAGCCTGGCAGTGGGACACCCCACTCGATGATCCTTGTGGGTCTCTTCCGGGCTGGGGGTGTCATCCACCCACCAGCACCTGCCCCCCGTACCGGCAACGTGGTGGGGCCTGGGCCGGGCGGGCGGAGGTGCTGTTGCATGAGAACAAGTAGGGGGATGGTGGGGACATGGTGGGGACATTGCAGGGTGCCAGGCGCGGGGCTGACTCTCCTTGTCCTTTGTGCCCCAGGTGCTGCTGCTTCTTTAAGAGGAAACGGAAGAAGACGGCTCAGCGTCACAAGTGACCGGTGCCTCCTGGGCCTTGCAGGAACCACCATGCCTGCAGCTCCTGCCCTGTCTCACTGGAAGGGGCTTCTCTTTAGGAGGGAGGATGAGGAGGAGGAGGCATAGGAGGAAGAGAGAAAAAAAAAAAAAAAAAAAAAAGGAACATTTTAAACCAAAAAGAGAAGAAAACGTTCCAAAACAAACCACTCTGGGGTGGATCTGCTGAATGGTCTCCCTCATTCACTCCAAGCCTGAAGCTCCTTTTGGGACCAGGACTGTGGCTGGCTCAGGTCTTGGTCGCCCTGGGAGGGGGGCTGGCTGGCTGACCCTCCTTCCTGTTGTTTACGGCGAAGGCATCATTCACGCAAACCTGAGGACTGTGCTTAGTTCCTGCTCACTTTCCTCCCTTCCCTCCCCTGCAGTCTGCTCCTCTGTCCTCCTCCCTCCTTAATTAAGTGAAGAAATCCCATAGGCTCAATTGGCTGTGGAGAGGGCAGGAGGATGTGGGGCAGGCAGGAGAGTTGCTGGGAGAGGGGCCTGACTGCTGCAGCAGGAAGAGACAGGTTCCCTCTATGGCTCCTTGGGAACAGTTACACTGTAATGTGCAAGCTGTGAGAAATTTGCAATCTACTGTTCCAGTTAGGGTTTTTTTTCCGGCTCCCTTGACACCTCCCTCCTCTGACAGTAACAGAGCAGTGTGGATTGTTTTAAAGAAGCTGACGTCGTTGCACTTTTTATTATTTTTAGCATTTACAGATGCACATTGTATCTGTGGATCTCTGCGTGGCCGCGCCAGCGCAGGCAGACATCCAGCGGGGAGGACGGTGGGGTGCACGGAATGCCCTTGAGTGGGGATGTCCAGGACCCTCGTGCCAGTCTGGGGCTCCCGACACCCACCTTGGGCAGCGCGCTGAGGAAAGCATACTTGAATTTCCAATCACCCTTCCTAGCTGCCAGTGAATGTCCTTTCCATGGTTTCCTACACCGTGCCTGACCCAGCTGGCCAGGAGACGCGAGGCTGTCGCCCAACGTGGGCCGGAGGGAGCAGCATTGGCTTTGCCAAGCCTGATGAATTTGTGCTGTTTTAAGAGGTAGATCAGGATTGAGCTTCCTGAGAAAACGGCTGTTTCCTGAAGCCTGGGTGTTTCTCGGTGTTGGCAGCCAGGCAGCCTTCCCAAATCCCTCCTTGGGGTGGTTGGGAACCTTCTGCAAGATCACATTAGTGGGAGCAAAGTTTCCCCAGCAGGGGAGAGGATACTTCATGCCTTAACACTGATGCCATCTCCTGATGGTCAGATAGGTTTGACTGGAATTGCCTTCACATCATCTCTGTGAACATGGGGCAGGCGCAAGTTCGCCCGCACTGTCCCACCCCCGGAGCAGCCACGGTTCTCCTGCACCACTTTGAGCCAAACCAATAGCAAGGAAAGGGCTTGGGGTGCTTTTCACACCCAGAAAAACAGTGAAATCTTGCATCCAACAGCAGCGTTTCCCAAATTGGAGGAGATGAGGCTGCCAGGGGTTACTGGAGAGGTGGCAGGGCTGTGGGAGAACTCAGGCAGCTTTGGGGAAGTTGTGAATAGGTTCCTTCGACTTTGTCTTTCCAGGTGTGACACCAGACCAGGCTGGAACTGTTCACTTGTCATAAACTCAGGCCTGGCTTACCCCAAAATCCTAGAGAGCATGAAGGGAGGAAATGGAGAGACTAGATCTCATTATCATTTATTCAATTTAATGAATCCAGGCGTAGCTTGGAGTTCACAGAGCAGCATTGCCAGGAGGTTCAGTTTCCCTAGCTGGGCAGGAGCAGGCTTAGAGGGCTGGAGATCAGCCTGGGCAGAGAGCTCTGGGCTTGCCCCTCATGCATTCCTGAGTCAGGCAGACACTGGTGTGGTGCCAGGGTGGAAAAGCCTCGCTCCTGGCTGGCATCCTCGCAGGGCATCTCTTCTCCATTCTCTGCTGTGTTCTCTCCATGCCTTATCCCGGCGAGTGTGATGGAGGTGCAGAGCCCTCGGCTCATGCATGCACCTCCTTCCCCCTTAGCAAAGCACTTTTCCTCCAGCCGGGCCGTGGGCCAGGGCGGGAACGGGGCAGGAAGGGCACCACTCACCTCCCGCAGGCACTTGTCAGGCGTGCGGCCCTGTCCCCTCCTGCCACAGGGAGGACGTGGCCATGGTCACATTCCACCTTTCTCTTTCCAAACTCCTCCGCTGCCAGTGGCTCCCGGAAGCTGCGTCTCTGGCACAGGCATTCCCCTCTCTGCTGTAGGAAACCATGGTTTGGCATCTTGGGAGGGGGGTCCAGGGGCACAGGCGCTCCCCGTGGAGCCGCCCTGCCCGCTGCCGATGGAGCCGGGCCCTGAGACACTTCTGTTGCTGCCCTCCCAAGCCCCACTAAGTGCCTGTCACCAGAACTCGATTCCTTCTGCATCTCCTGCCGTGTTTGGTCATTCCTCGCTGCCTCCGCTCAAGGAGCAGCTTGTAGTTGCAGCATATATAAGTGTTTGCAGGGTGAGGGAGGGCGGGGGGGAAAGGGGCCATCTCAACAGGTTTTGTTCTTAAATGTTTTTGGTTTCTTTTGTTTCGGTTTTGTTTTGTTTTGTTTTTTTTAAGTGAATGTATTTGATTGTTTAGAAACTTTCCTGACCTTGTTTTTAAGTGGGTTGGTTTCAAAGCTGTTTCATGGTGACCCACTATGGCTTCTCTCCGGAGATACGGTGTTCTTTTAATCCTACAATGATGTGTTTGTAGGGGAGGACTGTCCCCCCACGGCATGCTGGTAATGCTCACTTGTACCAAGCCCTCTTGCACTATAATCGTACGTTGGACTCTTCAAAAAAGGGCAAAGATGTGGGGTGGCTTTTAAACAAAAAAATTCAAAAAAAAAAGAAAATAAAGCAGGTTAACAGCAAGTCCTGTGCTTGAGGGAACCGCTGTCCCCAGGGAGCTCGGAGGTGACGAGGAGACGCAGGCAGACTGAGCCAGCCATGCTGTGGTAGGACGTAGGGCATTAACCTGGGCAACCCCTCCTCTCCTTGCCGGGAGCGGTCAGCAGCCGGGAGACCCCGGGCAGGGGGAGGGCTCTCGGGGGCTCCCTGCGCGGGTGCCTCCGACACCGCTCTCGGCCCACCGACGTTGCGATGCAGTCTTCTGAGGTATCAAGTGAGATGATTATTATTTTTTTTTCAATAAAACATTGCACTGCTGCATTGTTCTCCATGAATAGATGTATTTATTACCTCAGCCCGACCATGGCGCTTGTGTTTTGTCGTCCTTTGGCTCTGCTGGGCACTCGTGTCACCCTCTGCTCCCCTTGGAGGAGACAATGCGTGGGTGGGACCTTGTGGGACCTTCTCAACACTTTGTGCTTTACAGCCACGGGCGGTTCAGCCTCACGGAGCTCGGCCAAGGTGCAGTGGCACTCATTTCCCTTCCCCCTGGGCCTGCACATTCCCGCTTCAGCTGTGTCCTGGAATGCAGGATACCTTGTCCTGAGGCAGCCCTTGAGAGGGACCACAAGGAGAGGAGTACTGGGACCTGCCCCCCTGGCAAGGCTGTGGGATAAAAACTGAAGGAAGGAGTGAGAGAAGCCCAAATTCCTCTTAAATACCAGGAGAGGCCGGGCTGGAAGTACGCAGGATTGTCTGTGGTGTTGCAGGTGCCCATGTTCAGCTTAGCACCATCACTGAAGGTGTCACTGCCCATGGAAGGGGTTGGACCCGTAAAGGTCCCTTCCAAGCCAAACCAGTGTGTGATTGCAAATCCTGGAGTTAGTTAACATGTGGGAATTAGGTTTTTATCAGGTCTGGGTCAGTGTCAGTCCCCATAAAAGATAATTCTCAAAGGTGCAGATGCGGGTTCCAAGGGTCAGGGGAGGGAACATTTGAGGTTCATCTCCTTGTCAGAGTACACATGTCCCAAACCAAATTTTTGGGAACGGGAAATGAAAGCTCATGCTAAAAATGGTACATTTAAGGCTGGGAATTACGGGGAAAATGTGACACGAGAGATCACAGTGTGGAGCAGGTTCCAAGCGTGGGAACACCTTGGTTCAGGTGCAGGTGTCTCCATGCGGGGACAGTGCCAGCTGCTCTCGAAGGTGGTTTGGCTCTCGGGTGGCATCTCTTCAACGCGACTGCTCAGACATTGACCCGCAGCCATTTGGTTCGCCGGGGGCTCGGCTCGTCCTCCCGCGCGGGCACGGACACCGAGCGGTCACCGCCTTCGGCCGCTCGATGTCCCCCTGCCCCGGGGCCGCCGCTGCTGCTACCGGGGATGCACCGAGCCCGGGGACACGGGCCCCGGGGACAAACCGGGACACACCAGGGACGCACCGGGCCCGGGGACAAACCGGGACACACCAGGGACGCACCGGGCCCGGGGACACGGGCCCCGGGGACAAACCGGGACACACCAGGGACGCACCGGGCCCGGGGACACGGGCCCCGGGGACAAACCGGGACACA
>VXAZ01009307.1:896165-939766 GCA_013399875.1 Gymnorhina tibicen | reverse complement strand
TGGGGAGGGGGGAAGTTGGGGTGAGGGGCCCTGGATGGGCTGGAGGGATCTGGGATTGAAGGGGCCTGGATGGGGATAGAGGAGTAAGGCCGTGAGGGAGGGTCCAGCGCGGGGGGTTGGGGGTAGCACCCGAAAGGGGGAGGAGGCCTGGGGACAGCTCGGCCCAGCTCTGGGGAAGCTGAGGTGGGGGGGCCTGGGCTGAAGGCCTGGACTGGGAGGGCACCAACCAACCTCACCCAGTGAGGCTTTGGGCCTGGTTAGAGTTGGTGAGTTGGACTCTGGGGGGTGGGTTGGCCCAGCAAGGTGAGTCTGGCTCCCCTGATACCCCCTAACCTTCCTCCGCCCCCCCCCCAAGGTGTTCTTCGACCTGCGGATCGGAGAGGAGGATGTGGGCCGCGTCGTCATCGGGCTCTTTGGCAAGACAGTGCCCAAGACGGTGGAGAACTTCATGGCCTTGGCCACCGGAGAGGTGAGGGGGGTGTGGCGCCCTGGGCCTCACCTGCCCCTGCTCAGGTCCTGCTCGGTGCCCTGGGGCAGCGGTGGGGCCACAGAGCTCTGGTCCATCCCTTTGCCTCACTCCATGTTCTCCTTCCACACCTCCAGAAAGGATTTGGCTTCAAGGGCAGCAAGTTCCACCGTGTGATCAAGGACTTCATGATCCAGGGAGGAGACTTCACTCGCGGCGATGGCACTGGAGGTAACTTGGTGGACCCAAACCACTGTCTTGGAGTGAGACAGCAGCCACGATTCCAACCACTGCAGGGCTGTCCCTGGGACCAGTATAGAGCTGGAGCTTGGTGGGAACAAGTGGGTGTGGAGCTCACAGAGACGTGACCTCGGAGCAGAGCTGAGTGCAGGGGTAACTGAGTTGCTGGGAGGCTCCTGCTCCAGTCCCTCAGGGGCGTGACGCCCCAGCCCAGCTCCTGGGGTGCTTCCAGCTCCGTCCAGCAGCCCATGTCTCATGTATGCCTGTGGCATCAGTGGCATCATTCCCTGCTCTGGAATTGCTCATTCTCCGAGCCAGCTTGTTTTGGAGCTACCATCACCATCACTCCTATCCTGACTTAATCCATGAGACCACTGCGGCCTTTTTGTCCCCACCTTTAGGAAAAAGCATTTACGGGGACCGCTTCCCTGATGAGAACTTCAAGCTGAAGCACTACGGGCCGGGCTGGGTGAGCATGGCCAACGCCGGCAAGGACACCAACGGCTCCCAGTTCTTCATCACCACCGTGAAGACGCCGTGGCTGGACGGGAAGCACGTGGTGTTCGGCAAAGTGCTGGAGGGCATGGTGAGGGACGGCAGAGGGAAAGGGGTCGGTGCTCCGGGGAGAGCGGGACCGGGCAGGGCTTGGCCGAGCTGGCCCTGCCTGTGTGTCCCACTCTCACACTCTGCTCCACCCAGGACGTGGTGCGGAAGGTGGAGAATACAAAGACGGACAGTCGGGACAAGCCCCTCAAGGACGTCGCCATCGTCGACTGTGGCACCATCGAGGTGGAGAAGCCGTTCGCCATCGCCAAAGAGTGACGGGACCAGGCCCTGCCAGGCTGCGAGGGGCTGTGGGACAGGGCTGTGGGACAGGGCTGCCGTGCTCCCCCTGCCCCAGGGCCACTGGGTCCCACTGTGTCCCAGTGCCCAGCCTCTCTTCCTGCTGCCTCCCAGCCAGTGGGACGGGGCACAGGCTGCTCTTCCATCACTTTTGTAAGAAGCACATGCACCAATAAATGTGACCAATGTGTTTTTTAAAGAGCTGCCTCTCTCCTGCCTTCAAAGGGGTGCAGATCACTCTGCATCCCTCACCCAGATGCACCCGTCAACCTTCCAACCTTCCTTCTTCCACGTCTTATCCAGCTGGCAGCAGTGCCACAGTTGGCCCTGGGTTTGCTTTGCAGAATTCCGCAGCACAGCACTTTGCCAGTCAGTCAAATCCAAGAGATTTATTGCACCAAAGCCTGGATGCAGAGAGGTTTTCCAGCACCATTCAGCATCCAAAGGCTCATGCTGCAAGCCCAAAACAGCGGGGGGGAAGGCAGAGCTCCTGCTCTCCCAACAAAGGCACTTGGGATGGTGGTGGGAGAGCAGTTCCCAAAGTCCCTTTGGCTTCTCTCCCTGTCCCCTTGGTTTCTCCCACCATTTCCCTGCCCCAGCCCAGCAGGGAGGAGTGAGTTTTCACCACAAGGATCCCTTCCTCACCACTGCATCCCTGGGTGCTGGCTGGGTGTCTGGGAACTCATTCCAGAGGCTTGGGGCACTGCCTGGCCAGGGACACAGCTCGGGGGGAGGTAGAGGCCTTGCAGGACCCCAGTGAGGACGGTGTCGGGGAGCAGGTCTGCGAGGAAAGGCAGGTGCTGGAACAGCTTGTTCCCTCCTGGGCCCCACTAAAGGAGAAGCACCTTTGTGGGGCCCAGAAGAGCCCTGTGGAGGCTTTGGAGAGCTGCTCCATGCCCCTGCTCCTTACCGGTGCCGCGTGGCCGTACGTAGGGATCGGAGCAGAAGCTGACAGTGGGGCGCTGGGAGGGCAGGAGTCTGGTGCTGCTGTGGAAGAGGGGACATCAGCCTCAGCCTGTCCCCACCGTCCCCAACCCCATGTACTTGGGGTGCCACGCGGGATAACCATGGTGCCAGCAGAACTCATCTACTCACGGGGGGCTGCTGGCCTTGGGGATCTGCTGGCACCGCCGCACCTTCAGGAAGTCCAGGACGTCCTGGGGCAGCTCCTCATTGTGGTACAGCAGACCCTGCAGTGCTCCAGGAGGGTCAGCACCCCAAAAACCCATCCCAAACCCACCACCGTGTGTTCCTCACCCCAAAAAACCCACCCCAAACCTGCCGTATGCTCCTCACCTGCAGGTAGAGCTCCAGGCCCTGCCGGCGCTGCTCCAGCACTTTGGGCATCCAGTTGGGGACATGGCGTGGGGGGAAGTCAGGGACCTTACAGGTCTTCTTGATCTGGGGAAGGGTGTGGGGGCATCAGGGCAGGCCAGGGAGGACGAGGCCAGGCCTCCCATGTCCCCATCCTGTGGAGCCAGGGGGTCTCACCCGCTTGTGCAGCGCCTGGAACTCGCTGTAGCGCTTGGTCACTGTGTGCCGCCGGCCATTGCACAGCACCTCCACCCGAAACACCTGCAACGGGGACAGGCACCGCGTCCTCCTCATCAGCCCCAGCCTCACCATCCTCGTTGTTCTCACCATCCTCATCATCCTCACCATTCTCATCATCCTCATCAGCTCCAGCCTCATCAGCCTCACCATTCTCATCAACCTCACCACCTTCACCATCCTCATCAGCCACAGCATCATCGCCCTCACCATCCTTGTCACCCTCACCATCCTCATTGTTCCCATCAGCCTCATCATCCTCATCATCCTCACCATCCTCACCAGTCTCCCAGGGGAGGTAGGAGCCTCTAAGTCACACACCTGAGGAGGGCACTTGGGACCCTCCACCCCCCTTGTCCAGGACAGGCAGAGTCCCCCAACCTCCAGGGCAGACCCCCAACACCCCCATGGCCAATGGGGGCACCATGGAACCAGGCAGGGCCCCCAAAAGCAGATGGGACACCCTTCTCCCCTCCCGAGGGGAACACACTGAGGTGTGACATCCCAACCCCCACCAGTTGGGACCCCGGGGCTGGCAGGGACCCTCAACACCTTGGGGTGTGCAGGGACACCAGGAAGGGGCACATGGGGACCTCAAACCAATGGGACAGAGGGAGACAACCCATCTTTCTCTCCAAGGCAGGTAAGGCCCCCTACCTAGGGATAGTCATGGATCTCCACCCTCCTGGGGAAGGCAGGAGAACCCCTTCTCTCCCCCCAGGGCCAGAGGGAACCCCCAGAGCAGGGTTCCCCCCACTCCACTCCCCAGGGCCAATGGGGATCCCCCAGGGCAGGGACACCCCCTGCTTTCAAGGGTGGACCCCTGAGGACAGACAGGGACGTCCATCCCACAGTGCCACAGGTGACCCCCCAAGTAGAAGGGCAGAGGACCCACCTCAGAAAGGAACCCTGTGGGGACCTCTGCCCAGCACCCCCTGGGCCAGGGACCCCCATCCCCTCCCCTTTAAGGGCTTTGTGTCCCCCTCCCCAGAAAGGGATCCACAAGGACAGCTGGGGACCTCTCTCCTCAGGGCGGATGGTCCCATCTGCCCCTCTCTCCCCATGCCTCCTCACTCACCTTGGATAGCTGGGACCCCTGGGAGCAGGTAGGACTGCTGGGAACCCCCCAAGCACTTGGACGATGTGAGGACACCCCAGTGGGCACGTTAGGACCCCCACACCCTCCACCATCCAGGGCAAGCAGGCACCCTCATGCCCAGGACAGAGGGGACACCCAGAGACAGACAGGGACCCACCAACACCCTGGGGCCAGAGGGGACCCCAGGGGCCAGGGACCACCCTTGGCCATTCCAGGTGTAAAGAGTGCTCTGACAGAGACCCCCTGAAGGGCACTTGGATCCTGCACTCCTGGGGGAAGGACACATCCCCATCCTGGGGGCACGGGGATATGACAAGGACCCCCTGGGAACAGAGGGGCACCCTCACCAGCACTGCCCCTTCCCCACCCCTTCCAGGGGTAGAGGGTCACTGTCTTTCCCTCCCTCTTGCCCCAGCAGGGATCCCCTGGATGCAAGCAGGGACAGCTACTCCCAGGGATTTGGGGACACCCGGGAGGACACTTGGGGATATCCCACCCCCGGGACAGATGTGGGACACAGATCCCTGGGGCAGATGGAGGTACCCAGGGATAGACAGGGACCCCGTACTCCTCTGGGGTCAGAGGGGATTCCCAGGGTAGAGGGACACCCCCAGTATCAAGGTCACAGGGTGGCCCCTGGGCTATCTCTGGGACGAGTGAGGTTCCTCAGTGACACCTGGGGACCCCCCAATCCCTGCCACACATGGAATACCCTGTCGGCTAGATGGTGACCCTGTGGGAGCGAGAGGACCCCAGAACAGGACCCCAGGGTGGGCAGGAGGAGCCTCCAACCCCTGGGGCAGGTGGAGGCACCCGCGGGATGTGCGGACCCCTGGGGACAAGACAGGACCCTGAAGCCCTGGGCCAAGAGGGGACCCGCAGGACAGGAACACTCCCGATTTCAAGGGCAGAGGGTGCCCCCGGCAGGGACCCAGGGCAGGCAGAGACCCCTGGGGCAGGTGGGGACCCCCCCAGGGATACTTGGGGACCTCCAACCCTTGAGGCTGGGACACTTCAGGGTCACCTGGGGGACCCAGGGGACCTCCAGTCCCAGGGCAGGTGGGGCATCCCGGGGAAGGAAGGGAACCCCCAGTCATGGGGGCTACAGGGACTTCTCTCTCCCTTTGAAAGGGAGAGGGTCTGTGCTCCCACCGGCTGAGACACCCCCAGGGACAGGCAGAGAATCCCTCCTCCCCCAGGCCGAAACAATCTCACCCTGCTCATGTCCCCCATCCCCTCCTTCAAGGGCAATGGGTCCCCACCGACAGGGACCCCTGGGGGACCTCCGCCTGGAACCCCTGGGGTGTCTGTCAGGGATGCTTGGGGTCCTCCAACCCCAGGGGCAGAGGGCGGTACTCGGGGACGAAGGGGACACGGGGGAGGGTGAGACAGGCAGAGCCCTCCAGCCCCTGGGTGAGGGTGCAGGCACCGCCGGGCAGGGGGACAGCGCTGGGGAGAAGCAGAAACTTCCAATCCCTCGGGAAAAGGGGGACCACCGTCACGCCCCCATCCCCGCAGCCAGAGGGGTGGGGGCAGGCAGGATCGTGCACACCCGGGGCCAGAGGGGACCCCCGGACCAGGGACAACCCCCTTTCAAAAGCAGAGGGGCTGTGTCTGCCGCCGGCAGACACTCCCCAGGGACGGGCAGCAACCTCCGCTCCCCGGGCACAGGGAGACAAATCCCCCCGGGACCATGGGGTGACTCCCCCGCGGGAACCTCGGGAACCTCCAGTCCCGGGGGGGACAGCTGGGACCCCCCAGACCAGGGACACCCCCCCAGCAGGGAGCCCCGGGGAAAGGCGGGGGACGCTCGGGGANCCAAGCCCCCACCCCCGCGGCAGGGGCACCCCCAGCCCCGCACGGCCCCGGCCCTCACCGTGTGCGCCCGGTCGGGGCTGCGCGCAGCCGCCGGGGGCTCTGCCGCGGGGATGGAGACGGCGATCATGGCCCGGGCCAGGGGAACGCGGGCGGGGCGGGACCGCCCCGGGCACCCTCGGCGGGGATGCGGCCCCGAACAGCCCGGGGCCGGCCCTGCGGCCCCAGCCCGGCACAGGGGGAGGGGGCCGCGGAGGCGCCGCAGGGACCCGGGCTACAGGGACAAGGGGAAAGGAAAGTGGGAAGTCAGCCCAAGCTCCCTTTTCTTTTTACGGCAGAAAGGGTATCGGTTTTGATAAAATCCACACGCGAGGCTGGGGAGGGGGGAAAGGCGCAAGCCTGCCCCCGGGTAAGGGGGCGTAGGAGCACCACACCCCTGAGCGCTGCACCACGGAGCGCTGGGGAATGCCACAAAGGGGGATTGCTACAAAGCCCCGCTGAGCTCAGATCCTAAAAACGGCTCCTGCTGCAAGAAAGGCAGAGAGCCAAAGCCTAATCAAGAGCGGGGACAGGTGGCCAGAGCAGTGGTCAAGGTCACCTCTGTCCCGTCACAACACGGGGGAGGCTCCGCTGCCTCCCTCTCCCTCCACGGGATGCGCCGTTACCCCTCCCTGCTCCCACCCCGAACACCCAGAGCCTGTTTGCCCTGATAGAAGTTTTATTACAGAATTTTAATGGCACTGCAGGAGTAAGATAATTCATTAGAGCCTTAAAACCCAGCCTGAAAAATAGATATTTGCCAGATCTCATTAACCCCCTGGCTGTGGGTCTGGTCTGGAAGCAGGAAACTAGTTTCTCTTCAGTAAGAAAATATATGTTGCTAAATGAAAAATATACAGTTAGAAGAGTTACTGGCTCGCAAGCTGCTCGTCTGGGGGTTGACACCTCTACCAGCTCCAGCATGTGGAACGAGGGGTCGCTCACGTGGAAAAGAGGAGGAGGTATAGTGTATATAAAAAAAAAAAAAAAAGGCAAAAATTCAGGTTTGTTTGCTCGGTCCAATTAAGAAATGGCCTTGGCTTCGGGCAGGAACGCTTCCCAGTACTTCACCAGCTGCAGGGAGGAGAGGGAGAGAGTCAGGAGCCTTCTGGATGGAGCTGCAGTGGGGGGGTAATGCTTGAGAGGTTCACAAGCTTGGCCTGAACTTGGAGGTAAAACCACATCAGGGACCACTCACCTGCTGCTGAGAGTTCAGTAACGTCTCAAGGTATTTCGTGATGTGGTTTCTAAAGTCCTTAGATTTCTCTCTCTGCAACAGACGGGCATGAGGCTGGACCAACCACCAAAACCCTCCAGATTGTGGGAGGGGGAAGGAGAAACCACCGGGATTTTCCTGTTCCTCCTGGGGCCCCACGAGGAGACCAGCACGAGGGACACAGAGTTTCTCTGCCCACCCACCTTCATTTTAACGGAGTCCCTGTGGGGAAGCCCCCTCTCAGCCAAAAGCCCTCTCAGCGATGTCCCAGCTCACACAGGTCAGGATTTAGGGATGCTGCTGTGCCAGGAGCAGGGCCAGGAGCCCGGGTCAGCCCCAAGGCACCGAGGGCTGCCCTAAACGTACCTCAAACCGTATCACTTCCTTGCGGATGACGGCAGAAATCCGCTCAAAGTCCCTTTCGTACTGTGTCACCCGGGACTCCCACTGCGGAGACAGGAAGTGCAGTTTCAGGGCAGGGGAAGGAGCTCCTACCCCCCTCTCCACGGGGGTTTGGAGCCACGACTGTACATGTGAGAGGTGTTGCTGGAGCAGAGCCTGGTGTTTCCAGCCCTCGTCACCAGCTGGGCACGGAAGTCACGGGAATGGGACCACAAGCAGCCCCTCCTGCAGCTTCACTCAAGGCTGGCTTAGCCCCTGGTGCAACTTGGCCACAAACACCTGTCCCTCCCGCTCAGGAGTGCTCCCCAGCCCAGAAGGTTCCTTCCCCAGCCCAGAAGGTCTCCCACTGGAGCACGGAGGGCAGCAGCAGAGCAGAGACCCCATGCTCCATTCCCTACCTCCGAGATCTCATCCTTGGCCTGCTGCAGCTTGTCAGGTTTGTTGGCCCACAGCAGCCTGGCTTCCATCTCCCTCTTCTTCTGGAGCATGGTCTGGGCATCCTGCCACCGCTGCCAGGTCTTCATGCGCTGGTCGAAGGCTCCCTGGAGGGGAGGAGGGGCAGAGGTCGAGCTCTGTGCTACCCCTGCACCGAGAGCAGCTCCAAGGGGCTCTCCTGACAAGGGGATACTTACCAATGGGACACTGGAGGTCCTGGACCAAAGCTGAGCCAGAACACAGACTGGGTCCTGCTCTGGAGCGTCCACAGCTCCCATATGGACCAGTGGACCAAGGATATGGTGTTCTGGCCTCTGGGGCAGGATGTGATTGGGGCAGGAAGAGGTCAAGCCTGCCGGACTTGTTGTTCCCATGGGATTGCTTCTTCCCAGTGCACCAGAACTTGATGACCAAGTTCAGGAGCATCAGGACTCAGGCTCTGCCCCAGCAGGCACTTGGCAGGTCTGTTTTCACCACCTGCTGCTCACAGCTTCAGCCTTCACTTCTGGAAGGGCTGGGGTCACCCACAAGCCGTGAACTGGCTCCACATCCCCTCTGGAGAACAGCAGCATGGCCAGGCCTCACCTACAACCATCTTCCAACCTAACCAGTGCATACCTGGACAACCAGCAAGTTTTCCCTCTGCCTGAAGAGGCCGTGCCCTGTGCTTGAGTTTGGAAGACCTCCTGGCATCCCTAAGCCTAAGATGGGTACGAGGAGCAGGAGCAAAGGAGTCCTTACCCTTACAACCGAGAGTAGGCGGATGTAGTCCCCCAGGAGCTCGGCCAGGAGGAAGAAGTCATTGTTAGCCTGTTCATGGTGCAGCTGCTCAATCTTCTCCTCCACCTCAGCCAGCTGGGACAATGCCCGGGATAGGGCCGTGTTGTCCTCTGAGCTTCCCAGCATGGCCAGACTCTTGGCAAACTGGGCTGTGTTCAGTGCCAGCTCTGGGGAACGGGATGAGGGTCAGGAGATGGGCCTGGCTGCACCAGGTGCTCCCCAGCACAGTTCAGCCCTTTCCATAGCTCCAGGAGATATCGGCTGGAAGAGCCAGCACTGGCTGTGGGAGGACAGGCACAGCTTTGCAGGAGTCAGTCAAAACACGCAGGGGAAGGAAAACATTCCCACTCCCAGAGGATGTCTCGGAAGGAATAAATAAGGTCAGCCCTGCTCAGGTTTGCTAGAGCCTTCATTTCCCTGAGGATAGGCTGAGGGAATTGGGGTTGATCAGCCTGGAGAAGAGAAGGCTCCAGAGAGACCTTAGAGCCCCTTCCAGGGCCTAAAGGGGCTCCAGGAGAGCTGGAGAGGGACTTGGGACAAGGGCCTAGAGGGACAAGACAAGGGGGAATGGCTTCCCACTGCCAGAGGGCAGGGTTACATGGGATATTGGGAAGGAATTCTTCTCCATTAGGGTGGTGAGGTGAGGCCCTGGCACAGGGTTCCCAGAGCAGCTGTGGCTGCCCCATCCCTGGCAGTGTCCAAGGCCAGGCTGGACAGGGCTTGGAGTACCCTGGGCTAGTGGAAGATGTCCCTGCCCATGGCAGGGACATGGGAGGCAGGGGTGGAACAAGATGGACTTTAAGGTCCCTTTAGCCCCAAGCCACCCTGGGATTCTATGATCCCCCAGGACACAGGTTCCCTTCCACACTACCATCCCAAGCTTGTGGAGCTGGACAGAACCAACGTGACCATTTTACATCTGTCTCCCAGGAGAAAGGGACAGAGAGTCCTTTATAGCACTGTCCCACCTCTGTGGAAGTGTCACCCGGCCCCGGTGACCCCCAGGCACAGCCCGGGGTGTGCCTGTCCCCACCCAAGCGCGGGAGCGCGCGGCGCCAACGCGGTCACCTTTGCGGTGGTTCACCAGCGTCTCCACCACGGCGTGCAGCTTCCGCAGCCGCTGGTCCTCGCACTCCACCTCCTGCAGCTTCTCCTCGAACCACTGTGATGGGGAAAGCCAGAGCTGATTCCCACAGGTGGGGCTTTCCCTGCACCCAGAGCTGGAGCAGGGAAGAGCACACAGCTCCGGAGCAAGGACGGGGACAGCCCAGAGGTGCTCCGACACTCACGATGTCTGACTCATTCATCTTGATGGTCATTTTACTGACAGCATCCGTGGCTTTGCTGAACATCTTCATTATTCCTGCTCCACTCAAGGTCTGGGTGCCTACTGCTCTCGGGAGCTGGAAAGGAATGGAAAAGTTTGCTTTGCCATAGGAGATGGAGCCAGGCTGGGGGAGCTGGGAGTGCTCACCTGGAGAAGAGAAGGCTCCAGGGAGACTTCAGAGCCCCTTCCAGGGCCTAAAGGGACTCCAGGAGAGCTGGAGAGGGACTGGGGACAAGGGCCTGGAGTACCAGGACAAGGGGAAATGGCTTCCCACTGTCAGAGGGCAGGGATAGATGGGATACTGGGGAGCAATTCTTTCCTGTGAGAGTGGTGAGGCCCTGGAACAGGGTGCCCAGAGAAGCTGTGGGTGCCCCTGGCTCCCTGGAATTGTTCCAGGCCAGACTGAATGAGGCTTGGAGCAACCTGGTCTAGTAGAAAGTGTTCCTGTCCGTGGCAGGGGTGGAATGAGACAGGCTTTAAAATCCCTTCCAGCCCAAGCCATTCCATGATTCTGTTTTGCCCAAGAGGTAACTGCTGAGTGATCTCTCCCTGCCCTTGCCTTGACCCATGAGCCTTTTGTTTATTTTCTCCCTCACATCCAGGTGAGGGGATGGTTCAGCAGCTTTGGTGGGCACCTGGTATCCACACCAGTTCCCACTCCCATTCCGACTCTCACAGGGTTCTGCCACTTCCCGCTGAGCTTTGCAGGATCCTGCCTCATTAACGGCTCAAGTACCATTTCCTTCAGCACTTCCAAGGATACCTTACTCCACACTACTGACCTCCTCCTTCTCCAAGAACTCCCTGACGTCCGGGTCCTGCAGCATGGTTGGATGGCTGACCACTCTCCGTAGGTACCTGTGGGAGGAACAGCACCAGGAGTTGCTTTGGCTGTAGCAAACCTGGATCTGAGCCATCACAGCAACACAGCTTGGTATTTACTCCAGAACAGCAGTTGGGAAGCTGGAAATCAGAGCCAACAACTGCTCTAATTCACCCACCAGTTTTCCTGCCTCCCTGGGGAATTTGGTGATGCCACCATGAAGACCAGACCTGCCAGAGCTCTCTGAGGTCCCTCACTCAGTTCAGGGACAGCCAGTGGGGTCGTACCTCTCTAGAGCAGCCCGACGTTTTTCTAGGAACTCTGCAGAGGAGGAATCTTCTTTCCCAACTTTCACTTTGGTCATGCCTAGCATAGAAGGGAGATGTGATTAACAAGCTGCTCTAAACTCCACATGCAAGATAAAGTGGTTTATTACAGACTATCAGGGTGACAGTGGAGGAATTTTACAACAGGAAATAGACTTTGGAAATTTGAAATCTGCTCATACCCAA
Organism: Gymnorhina tibicen; assembly: GCA_013399875.1. Taxonomy (NCBI): domain Eukaryota; kingdom Metazoa; phylum Chordata; class Aves; order Passeriformes; family Artamidae; genus Gymnorhina; species Gymnorhina tibicen. The sequence goes on along the minus strand of VXAZ01009307.1, from coordinate 928,218 downwards.
GGAATTGACATGCCGGAAAGAGGCAAAGCAATGGGCTGGACTCAAGTGAACAGCAATGCAGTGACACCACAGGGGTTTTACTCTTCACCAAGCAGGTGTGGAGGCATCTATGAACTCCATCAAGGACTTAGGTCCAGAGCTCCAAGTATGGAGCCAGAGCTTTGTCTGTGCCACACAACCCAGATTATTTTCCCTGGCTGCTCTGCAGCTTCCCTGTCAGCTCTGAGACTGCTGCAGGCCTGTCCTCAGGCACAGAGCTCACCATCAGAAGGACCCACGAGAGCTGTGAAGGACCAGCACTGGTGCTGTGCAGCTCCTCACTCACCTATGAGGCTCTTCTCGGGTGGCGGAGGGACAATGAACCCATTCTGGGCGTGTTTCTCCGACAGCTTCTCATAAAGCCCCAGGAAGTCACTGAACCTCCTTTTGACTGAGAACTGCTTGCTCCTGAACATCGGCATGCTGGTCTGGGGGAGAGACGACACTTGGGTCACACTCCCCCAGGGAAGCCTGGCCCTGCCAGCTCTGCCTGCTGGCACCTCTGGGATGAAGTGGGACAGCACCAGCTCTGCAAGAGGTGAGCAGTGAACAGAGCAAGTTTTGGCCCAGGTTTTCCAGAGTTTCCCTTCCAGCTCCTTGGAGCTGGGTTCTCCTTGGAGCCAGCAGCAGCATTAATGGCACTAAATAACAGTAAATAGCAGCTGTTCCTGTAGCCATGGGCTGCTTAGTAAGGCCTGCCTGCTGCCTAATCCCATCATCCCTGCTCCACAGGGGAACAGGGACACACTCCTCAGGTCCCCTAAAGACTACAGGGGCCACCAGTGCTTTGGACTAAGTTTGCAGAGCAGGAATTAAGGATAACAAGTCCTCTAGTCTCTTCTTCAGACCACAGGGTGCCTGTAGCCCAGCAGCTGTGGTACAGGCAGTGGAGCAACTTTCCACAGCCCAGAGCAGGATTCCAAAGCACTCCAGCAGCTGCCATTTCTCATGGAAACGGAGGGGAACAGGTCCTGACATGAATGCAACTACAGCAGCAGCTCTGCAGCGAGTGCTGAGCTCAGGTCAGCTCAATCTGATGCTGCCGCTGGCACAGAACCTTCAGCAGCAACCCTGGCTCAGGGACTCTCCCAATGGATGTCATTCCTGCTGCTCCCTCCAATGCTGAGCATCCCTATCAGCCAGGACTGCAAAGAGGTAACTGGCTGTAAAAATAAAGCCAGTCTCCCTTCAAATAGATTCCAACCCCATTCCTCAGCTAGGCTCATCCTTTGTGGATTATAACTCCTGAATCCACAGAACAAGGCATTCAGGCCTCCTGTTTATTTAGGTCACTGCTGGCTTGGCTAATGACAGACAGCCCAGCTGCCTTTAAGCATGGAAAAACAAAGGAGAATTAGACATAGAGGGGTTAGACATACCTGTGTTGACACTTTGTAGGCTACGTAGGCATTCATGCCATCCCCTATGGAAAACAGAAACAAAGGTGTTGGGGATCACAACATCAGCACTTTCCACTATTCCCTGAACACAAAGCACAAGGCTCCTGACCTCTTCCTACCTCAGTGAACCCGATTGTGGGAATGAAGCCCTGGATCTTCCCGCAGAACCAGTGGCAGCATCCCGCTGCGTGGCCCTGGACTCCTGCCCAGCAGCCACTTCCCAACCTGCTTATCCCTCCCCACACTTCCTACAGGAGCCAGCGCTGACAATCGGGCACTTGTTGTACCAGCAGCGTCTGGGCTGGCTCCACACATCTGCTCAGACCCCAACAATTCGGAGGCTGTGGGGCACATGAAACAGTCTATTCACGGGATGCAAGTCAGGCTGGATGGGGCTGGATCCTGGAACACCACAGGCAGTTTGCTCCAGCTCACACAGATATCCCCTTGTTCACCTGGCAGTTCATCTGCAGGGCATCCTCCAAGCTCCGGTGCCACCCTTAAGATAGGCCTGATTTACACCTCCCAGCTCCAGAGATCACAAGCCACAGAGTGGAGAACAAGCTGCCACTTGTGAGGCTGCTCTGCTGGCTGGGATCAGATGTCACCTTGGGTTTTCTGCACCCCAGGAACTTCCACGTGGCTGGTCACGACACTCTGACTCCACTTCCAATAGAGAGAAACCCTCTTGCTTCTCATTTTGAAGCCAGAGTTGCTTCCCTGGCAAGCACAGCTTCCAGGGAATGTACCAGAGCGTGGAATAATGCACTTAGTTTCAGGTTAAGGGAATTTTCCCTATCCCGTGCCAGCTCCACACAGGGCAGTGCTGGTCACCACAGTGCCAGGCACCAAGAATCCCAAAAACCTGGCTCCAGGCTTTCCAGAACCTGCCTCTGCCTTGCTCGTTCTCACTCTGGGCTTTGTGCAGCATCATTTCTTTCAGATGCCGGAGGAAGCCCTGGACACTACTCCAGGGTCAGGTTTGTGCTCAGAGACAGCCCAGAGGCCAGAGCTGCAGGGCCAAGCCTGGCTCCTCCAACCCCGTTCACCGTGCAGGACACTAACTCACCAACTTTCTCCGGATCACTCACTCCCACAGTCAGGTCAAATTTGTCTTCCTGCTCCTCTTCCTCCAGCTGTTTGGAGACAGCACACAGGGACAGCAAGTCAAAACCAGGAAACCAGAGTTCAACCCATCCCAAACCATTACGGTGAGCTTGTCCCCCTGCCAGGGCACCTCTAGCACCTCGGTCTGGCCAGGGCCATTCTATAAAGCCTTCCAGCTCCTCATCGTGTCCAGGCAAGGATCCCAAACCGGGTTTGTTGTTCCTACCCCGCTATCTGCCCAGACCGATGCACAAACTGCTCAGCCCCAAGATGAAACTGCAGAGCTCTGATTCACAGCTTGGACCCTCAGGACCAGATCCACCACTGTTATAGCTTTGGAAGCAAGCTGGACCTTCACATGAGCAGGAATGCCACCAGGCTGACCTGAGCCCCACTCCAGTGGTATCAGTCTCAGACTGATGGCCCGAGATACAAATCAGGGCATTCAGGAAGGCAATTATCTATTAATGACACCATTTAAGATTCATGTTTACAACTGAATGCACAGACAGGTTCCTGCCAAAGACAGTTCGAAACCTGCAGGACAACTTGGAAGAGCAATTCTCACCTCCTCATAGCTCTTTGAAAGGTTTCTAGAAGAACTTGCAGCTACGTCTAATGAGGGTGAAGGACTGGATGCTTTGGCCACCTCCTTCTTCTGGTTGTTCTGAGTGTTGTCAAGGGACAGCTCCACAGTGGCATCTGTCAAGAGAAGTTTGCAAGGGTCAGCCTCTCTCTTGGGGTTCCTGGAAAGGCAATTGCAATATTCTCTGGTTCATGGGATCTGGGGAGTAACAACAGTCTTAATTAGCAAAGAAATCCATAGGGAGGGCACCTGTAAGCACCGGGAAGACCACAACAAAGCATCGTCACTGCAGTAAGAGCATTTGATCAATCCTGCTGGAGAACATTATGTTAATCCAATGAACTTCTTATTCCAGAAGGAGCCAGGCATCACCTCTCGCTGATCATCTCCTTGCTGTGTGCTAGAGGAGCTGCACCCTGGAGCAGCTAAAGCCAAGGTGGATTTTACCTGGCATGCGGGCCAGCCTGGGAGGAAGGCTCCTTCCAGGCCACTTCTCCACCTGGAGGATGTAAAAACTTCCACCTCTTAGCAGATGTATCCAGAACTGACTCTCAGCCCATCATGCCAGGGCTGGGGAATGTCTGACCCCCCTCATTTTCCCCTGCTGAGGGGGGTTGTGTTTCCTGTTCCTTGGGAACAGCCAGGTCTCTACTAGAGACACTTCCTCCACCGGCATGGAGTCAGGAGAAGGTGGAGAAAGAAAATCCTTTAACTCTGAGGAGACACTCGCCACCTCAGGGCTTAAGGCAACAAAAGCAACCTCCATTTTAATCCTCTTCAGCTCCCAAACAGTTAGTTCTGTGGCAGGATTATCCTAGAGACCTGGAGGAGGCTGCTCCGACCTTCCCGAACACAACACCAGAGCGAGCAGACTCGAACACGAGTTTGAGATAAGAACTTACGACCTGCTTTTAGTTATGGATATTTTAGGATTATCACTCCAGGCCTGGAGCTGAGAGAGGCCCAGCACACACAGACTCACCTGCAAATAGGTCCTGATCATCCTGCTCCACATGAACCCCGTTCTCTTTGGAGGAGCTGCTCACAGGAAGAGGAGATTCTGCTTTTGGGGCCGGGGAATTGCTCTGTGAGAGGATTAAAAGGACAAAGACACAAGGTCATTTACACTGAGGGATGGAGGAGCAAACGTGTCACCTTCCTCGTCACCCCACCCTGTGCCCTTTCACCCACCCTTCAGCACCACCCCCTCTGCCACTTTGAAGGACAACAAGCGTCACACCAAACTCTGGAGCCAGTTTCCACACAGAAAGGACCAACCTGGCTGCTGGGTGCAGGCTTGGGGACAAGGGGACAGCCCACCCTAGAGCTTTTATGCCAACCAGTCCTCCCCACCAGAAGGCAGAGCTGCTCCAGCATTCCTGTTACGGATGCCTGCATCCCAAATCAGCCTTCATTTTGCAGGCAGACAGATATTCCAAGGAAGAAGGGGACAGCAAGTGCTATTCTGTAGGTCCCAGAAGAGAACAGAGCAGGCCTTTGATGGGCAGTAAATGGAGCTCTATTAGAGACTCCGAACCAACAGCTCCTCCTTGGCACTCTCTCCAGCAAGGAAGCACCATCGGATCCCGTGGCTCCTGAAGGAGTGAAGCCCTGCTGAGGCAGCTCTTCTTAGAGGTGGGCTCATGTCTTTGGGTGGTAGAAACAAAATAGCCATCGAAACACTCGCCTGATGGCAAGACCTTCTGTATTTCGGGATGTTTTCCTAGAGGAGGGACTGTTCCCAGCTTGGATCACATTAGTCAAAGGCACGAGCTCTGTTTGTTAGTGATGGAGAGCCTCATGCCAAACACCCCCCGCAGAACCCCAGGGTCCTTCAGACTAGTGTCCAAGCCAACAAGAGGACTGGTACCAGGGGTAACCTATGAGTAAAGGGCTCACGCAGCTCCTCTGCTCCCCCAGGAAATCTTCAGGCTCATAGAGAACCCCATCATGCATGGACAAAGTGGTTTTCTACAACTGCTTCCCAGTTTGTCCTAAGTTTAGTTCCTCAGACACGAAAGCACCACGCCCTGTTCCTACTTCTCCATCTGCTGCTACAGAGGAGCCGTGGCCTCGTTAGATCAGCCCATGACACGACACCAGCCGTCTCTAGGGCCGGATTCAGCACCCCCAACATCACCTGTGCAGGCAGAGGTCCCCCCGCCCCAGCCTGATGCTCACCACGAGGAAGCAGAACTTATTTGGGAAGAGCTGATCCTTGGGGGCATCCCTAGAAAGGGCCATGGTCACACAGGGATCCAAACTCTGTCAACAGACAGGTGAGGTCCAGCTCCGGTTCCGTTCAGGTCTGACCCAAACGCTTCCTTGCTGGCGATGCCCAGGTGCTGTTGAGCCACCTGAAGGCTGGCAGCCGGGCAGATCTGCCTCCTCTGCTTCCCAGAAAGTGTTTTCCTAACCTTCAAGGGCAGAGACAAGCAAAGCCACCAGGTCACAAGAACAGCCAAGTATCGGTTATGACAGTGGCCTCCACAACAAAACCAAACACCTGATAAGCAACTGTGGCTCACCAGCCTCCCCTTCCAGCACAGGGACGTGTGATTCCCGTGAAATCCCACGGCACTTGGTGCTCGCCCCTCTTGGCTCAAACCATCAAGCCACCTACTACATCCTCCAGTTCGTCACCAAAGAAAGGTCCTGAGAAGTTCCAGACCATCTCCACGACCTGGTGCCTGCCATAGGCACCATACGTACCAGCACCTTCCTCTTGCAAGGCCCAGGGTTGAACGTTCCCAGGTTTCCAAACATACAGCCCAGCTGCTGTTTAGCCCAGAGCAGTGTGAGAGTTTCACCCTCACAAGATCACAGTCTATCCACATTCCCCCAAATCTACCTTCTTCCCTGCTGCAAAGCCACTGGAGACACAAGCACGGCTCACGGACGCCAGGCAGGAGCTGCACCAGAAGCGGGGCAGAGACAGCTTGGGCTTCGTGTCAGCCGCAGGAGAAGCTTGGCCAGGCCATTCCCAGCAGGTTCATTTGGTCATGGCCACAATCTCCTGCTCGAGGCCTCCCTAGGCTGGAAAACTACAGAATGTTCCTGGAGAACTTCCTGCCACAGACACCAAGTCCTCCTGTGCTGCCAGCTGGATCAGGCAGGCTGGAAAAAGTCTGGGTGAGGTGGGCAGAAGCTCCCAGAGCTCAGGAAATCAACCCCACAGCATTCCAGCCTCCAGGCTGCTGGAAGAGCTTCTGCGGCCCCTCTAGCTGAGATCCTTGCTCCATGAAGACACTGATCCCAAGGACCAGAGGCCAGTGGCCGACTAGGGAGGGATTCAGCTTGGGAAAGCACCAGTCAGTGTTTTAACTCTCCTCCTCCCTGTTGGTCACTGCCTGGAGCAAACCTGGGACAATGCCAGCACAAGTTAATGCCAACAGCCTTCAGCAACCTGGACTTCCTGCAAAGGAGACTGCTGGAAACAAGGAAAGACACTGACACCCTTCACACCTCTACCTTCAGCATGGATTTGTGCAGCAGCACCCGGCTTGCTGAACAAGTCCCACCAAACCCTCCAAGACCCCACTGCAGCCCAGCACAAAGCACTAGCGAGTAGGGGACACTGGATGCCTCCTGTCACCTCACCCCCCACACCACCCCCAATCTCAAACTGAAGGTACCATGGCAGCCACGCCAGCACCCTCCGGACATTGAGGGGACCAGAGCTGATGATGCTGGGGGAAGGCAGATGGGGCTTCTCCCCGCAGTGAGACCTCACAAGCTGCACAACAAAGAGGCTGAGCTGTGGCTACCACTGTAGGATGATCGTGAGGGACCTCGAAGCCCACCTCGTTCCACCACCTGCCATGGGCAGGGACACCTTCCACCAGAGCAGGCTGCTGCAAGCCCCATCCAACGTGGCCTTAAGCAGTAGTTCTGCAGGAACGGAGAGGTTACAACCCCAGGGAAGCGGGGAGCAGCCGAGCACGAGCCCTTTCGAAATCCCACAGCCGCGGGAGCCGCTCTGTGACCCCCACCCGGCCCCGCGGCTCCCTCTCCGCAGCTCCTCAACGAGGTTCCCCCTGAAGGGACAGGAGTTCAGAGGCATCGCCCCTCCCTTTATTCTGGAGGATTTGGGGTTTGTTCCCCGCTATTGTCACCAAGCCCGGAGGATGCCCCGGGCAATCTCTCGCAAACGGGCCCGGCCCCGCAGCGCCCTCGGGGCGGCGCGCCGCCCGCGGCCGCACTCACGCTGCCAGTGAAGATGTCCTCGCCCTCCGAGTCGCTGTCGGGGGCCCCCGGCCCGCGGGGCTCGGGGAACGGCGGCGGGCGGCGCTCGGCCGGGGAGGGCGAGCGGGACCCGCGGCCGCCGCCCGACGCCATCGCCGCCGCTTCCGCCCGCGCCCGCCCCGCCGGAAGCGCCCGCCGCGCCTTAACCCGCGGGGCGGGGCCTCAGCTGCGGACGGGCTTCGGATTGGGCAGTGCCCCTGCCCGCCCCGCCCCCGCCGGCAGCGACAGCCAATGAGCCCCGCCGCTGCCAGGCGTCTCACCGTCACCACGGAAACGGGGTGTACCGGCCGTACCATTGTGCCGGCGGAGAGGGGAGCGTGTCCTTGCACCCCGGGAGAAGCGGGTGAGCCCAGGGCGCCGTGTCCCCTCAGCGCCCCGACTGAGGCGGCTGCGGCCCCTCGGCAGCCCGGGGGCTGAGCCCGTGTCCCCCCGACTGCCCGGGGAGTGGTCTCGTATCGCCCAGAACATCCCAGGTTGAGTCCCCTCCCCCCAAAAAAAATCCCAGGATGAGCCCTGTACCCTGATGGGGTCCCAGGATGTGCCCCGTACGCCCTGAAAACATCCCAGGCTGAGCCACATAACCTGGAGATGTCCCAGAAGGAACCCCATACAACCTCCAAGACATCCCAGAATGAGCCCTATACCACTCCAGACATCCCAGGATGAGCCACAGACCTTGAAGATGTCCTAGGATGAGCAATATTTTCCCCCAAGATGTTGCAGGAAAAGTCCCAGCCCCTGACGATGTCAGAGGATGAACAATATTTTCCCCCAAGATGTTGCAGGAAAAGTCCCAGCCCCTGACGATGTCACAGGATGAACCCCGTACATTCACCAGGACATCCCATATGCCCACCAAGATGTTGCAGGATGAGCCTCAGACCATAAAAATGCCCAGAATGCACCCTATACCCCACCATGACATCCCAGGATGAGATCCATACCCCTCAAAACATCTCAGGGTAAGTCCTATACCACCAAAAACATCCCAGGATAAGCCTCACACCCTGAAGAGGAAGCAGGATGAGTCCTATAACCCCCCAGAACATCCCAGGATGAGCCCCACACCCTGAAGATGCCACAGGATAAACCCATACACCTACCAAAACATCTCAGGATAAACCCCATCCCAGGATGAGCACTATAATCCCCAAGATAAGCCCTGTGCCACCCAAGATGTCCCAGGATGAGCCCCATAGTCCTCCCAAGACATCCCAGGATAAGCCACGTACCTTGAAGATGTCTCTGGCTTAACCTCATACAATCTCCAAGACAGCACCCCAAGATGACTGCCATACCTCTCAAGACATCTCAGGATAAATCCTATACCACCCAAAACATGCCAGGATAAGCATCATGCCCTAGAGATGCCCCAGGATGAACCCCATACTCCCACTAAGACATCACATGATGAGCCCTATAACCCCCAAGACACCCCAGAAGGAGCCTCATAACCTGAAAAGGGCCAAGGATGAGCCCTATAACACCCCCAACCATCCCCAGATGAGCCCTATACCCTTGAGACATCCCAAGATTAACTCCATACTACCCCCAAACATCCCAGGATGAGCCCCATACACATCCCCCAAGACATCCCAAGATAAGCTCTATACCCTCTAAGATATCCCAGGATGAGACATACCTTGAAGGTGTTTCAAGATTAATCCCATACAACACCTAAGACATCCTCTGGATGAGCCCCACACCCCCATGGCAGTGACACCCCACTCATGGTCGTGGGTCACCACTGTCCTGTGGGGCCAACAATCCTCTCAGGAGAGCACCAGGAGGAGCTGAGCAGGGCAGCAGGACAGGCAGAGCCAGGTGAGACACCCTGGACTTCCATCAACTCTGGATTAAGGGAGAACATCCAGATGCAGGTGAATGATCTGGGGGTCCCTGACCTGCAGGACCGCCCCTCAGCTGGAGTCATTCCTGGGTGCTGCCCCATGGAAAGGGTCTGCTTCTCCAGGTGGGAAGCACTGAGTGCTGTGAGCCCAGCTGGGCAGTGGGAGAGTAACAAAGAGAGGGGTTTTCCTTCTTTTCCCTCAGCTGTCTCCTGTAATGAAGCAGCAAAATGCACCTGACATTTTCCAGGCTAGAGAACTCTGTCTAGTCCATGTTTGCAGCCAGGTCACACTTCCATCCTTCATCCACGCTGGCTCCCAGGCAAGGAGCAAACGGAAAACAGAACACTGCTTATCCTTATCTGAAGGACTTGCTGGTGTCCTCCCCAGTTCCTGCTATCAATGAGCAGCTGCTACTTCCCTCCTGCCTGAAATTGTCCCTGGATTTGTAACAGCAAGGTCTGTTCTTCCACTGGCAGGTGAGACCCCACACTGGAATCCTCCCACACTGCCTCAGTGGGTTTGGAACTAGGGGTACACCCCATGGAGAACCTGCCAGTGTCACTCTTTTGAAGAGGATGGCTAGGAATGAACACAGCTGTCCCAGAAAACTCCCTAAGGATAAAGTGTGAGGAGCGCATACATCCTTTAAGATGAGCGGGAGAGGCAGCAGGAGGAGATACAGCTGCCAGAAGGATCCAGGAGGTGCTGAAGCAGAGGAAAGTGAGCTGCCTTGAGAAGCAGTGGAGATAAATCCCACCCAACCCCTCACAGCCTTATTCTCTGTAAATTCTCTCTTTTGGCCCCTGAAGGATGCCCTTTTAAAGGAATAGTTTCATCCACTTGGGGTTGGAGCTTGGGCAGTCCGAGGATGAGACAATTTTCTGCTGCAAACCTCTTCTGAAGACACACCAGGCTTTGGGTGTCAGGTTTAGACCTCTGGATGGGTGGAGGGGGCCCGGTCCCTGCTGTCCCATAGGATTGGGGGAAATCCCACCACAAAACCAGGCAGGAGCTACAGAGGTTCCCACAGTGGGAGCAGACAGTGCACCCACTCAGCCTCAGATACAAAAGTGAGGATCAGTTTGGGGTAGTCAGAATTGCTCAAGGTACTTCACTGTGACCATGGCTGGAAAACTTCAAACTGAAGAGCCTGTGGGAGCTCATCAGAGACAAGAGGTGCTTTATTATCCACCTATATATGTTTAAGACCCCACTACCACTGTATCCTTCCCATGTGCTGCCACATGCCTGCACAAATCTTTACTTCCTTATCAGGATGACCTCTGACTTACATTTCCCACCACATCCCTTCTTTCCCAGCCCCTTCCCCTCCCTGGGTGCTCAGGCATGTGGGACCTCTGATCCCCTCTCCAAGCACTCCTTTCTCCTCCTCGATCCTCTGAGCATCCCTCCCCCTTCTTCTCCTTGCCCTTTACCAGATCCCCATCCCAGGCCAGGGGTCTCCATGCCCAGCAATGGCTGTAGGACCACTGTGCATCCAACATACGCTGCCCCCAGGAGCGACAGTAGCTCATTAATCACCTTTTTATTTATTTCAAGTGCTGTACAGGATGTGCTGTAGACAAAATCCACCCCCCCCAGGTGCTCCCAGCGCCCCTGTGCCCCGCCTCGCCCCCCACCGCGACCCAGCACCCACCACTGCTGGGGGGCGAGGCCAAAATAAGTTACACCCACCCACCCCCGTGCTCCCGGGCACCGGGACAGGGCGGCACCGGCCCTGCCGCTGCCCGTGTCACCCAGAGTGCCCCGCACCAGGGTAAGCGTTCACTTGCAAAGCCACGGCATCAGGCTCTGCCCGTTCCCGGCACCGCCGCCTCCGGACCCCATCCCCAGCTCCCAGGGCTCAGCATAAGGTGTCGGCCTCCGTGGGCAGCGGGGAGCACCTGCAGGGAAAGGAGGAGGGTGGAGCATCAGGTTGCAGACCTGTCCCAAGGACGTGGGAGCAAAGGCACGAGGATCAGCTCAGCCCAGTAGAGGTCTGGAGATAATTCCAAGGGGGGATGGAAGCAGTGAGCCCCCAAGTGCTGTCTGCTCCTCTCCTGGGGGATCCCCAGGAGAGGCAGGGAGCCCTTCCAGACAGTACTCACTCCGCCATCTTGGCTGCCAGGTGGTGGACAGTCTGCTTGTCCAGGTAGCGGCAGAAGAGCAAGACAAGGTTGCTGGGCAAGAAGAGAGGCTCCGCCAGCGAGGCCGCAGGCAGCCGTGACAGCTCCCGGGACACCAGGTACACCATGTCCATCCTGAGGGCACCAGCACAGGGGATGAGCACCCCATGGGGCAGTGACAAATCCCCCCCAGCTCACACAGTCCCTCACCATGCCTCGAAGTCCCCTATGCACGGCTTCAGTGGCACACATAAGGACAGCAGCCTCTCTCCATGGCTCAGCAGGGAGTAGAGCAAGGAGATGCCGAACTGCAGGAAAGCACCAGGAGCGTCAGCCAGCAGCAGTGGCACCCCAGGGACACAATGAGGCTCAGGGCCACGTACCTGGTTCTTCAAGGCCATGGTGAGGGGAAGCTCTGAAGACTCGGGTAGAGGCCGGGTCAGCTCCTGCAGGACCTCGATGAGTTTGCTGAAGGTCATCCCACCCACCACCTCATTCAACGGGCTGTAGAGCAGGGGGAGAGACTGGGCAGGGCAGAGGGGAGAGCAGGAATCTGAGATCCTGTGACCTGTCACAGGCACAGCCCCATCCCAGCACTTAGCAGGGAGGGTCACTGCCACCAGGACTGCTGGTGGCTGACTCCTGGAGACCTTCTCCTCCCCAGGGATGGGAAGAAGCTCCTGTCTCACACTAACCCCACAATGAGGATCCCCCCCTCATTGCCCAGGGTGCCCCCCATCCCCCACCAGCAAGAACAGAGGAGGAAGGAGACAGCCTGAGCCATCCCTGCCCTGGCTGGAGGTGCTTGCCTCATCCAGCATGTCCTTCTTCATGAGGAAGGGCAGGTGGTGGGTGATGGTCAGCAGGATCTTCTCCCTTGGCTCTCGGGTCAGATGGGGCAGCAGCCGGGCCATGAGCTTCTTGCCCTTCCGCACACACAGCAGTTGCAGGAATTCATCTTCTGCCTCCCTGGGAACAAATGCTCCATTGGCACAAATCACAAGGGACCTGGAGCATCTCTGTCCACCCAAAAGGACCAGCATCAGCTCCACTGGAGGACAAGGTTCACAGGCAGCATCAGCACAGGCTGCAGTGACACATGGAGGGAAGGGCCCAACCCTCCCATGACCCAGCAGACCTGCTCATCAATGACCATCTCAGATCCACAAGGACCAGGACATGCTGCCTGCTCCCCTCTCCCCATGGCACAGACTCACTCTTCGCTGCTACAAGCCCTGATTTTCAAGGCTTGGTAGATACTCTCCACTTTTTGGCTCTTCTGCTCCTGCCTGGGGGACTGTTGCTCCCCCAGGGCCAGGGACATTTTCTGTTGCACCTCCTCCACTTCCATCAGCTGCAGGAAGAGCTGGAGAAATGGCACAGGGTAAGGAGGAAGCTTGGAGCATCTTCTACCCACTGGCTATCCAGGATCCTGCCTAGGTAGATGTCCTCTTAGAGAAATCCCTGGATGAAAACAGAACACCTGGACCATCCTGCCCTGCCCCAAACCACCACCCACTCACCTTCTCAATCCTGTGCAGTGCCCGCAGCCGGTACGCCCCTGCAGCCTTTGGGAGGGGAGAAAGGAAGGCACAAAGGTTACAGCCATCCCCAGACACTGCCACCAGCCCAGTGCTGGGCCAGCTGCTCCCTGGGGATCAGAGGTGGACACAGAGCAGTCCCATGGGGAAATCATGGCCAACTACAACTGGCTGGAGCCCAATCCCACCCCTTGGCCAGGCACAAATGGCCGCTGCTGAGGTGGCACCTCCTCCAACTGTGTGCCCCATCCCACCGCTCAGAGCAGCTCCTAAAGCAGCATTCCTGGCAATTCAGGACCCCAACCAGCCCAGCCTTCCTTCACCTACCTCCTCCTCCATGAGGGCATGGTGCACAGCATCGATGGCCCGGCGAGGGCTGTAGCAGGTGGACACCGTGACCTGGCCCAGCGAGCCAGCGATGCGCACCACTGCGGGAGAGGGGGAACACGGTGACACCACATCCCAGAACTCCTCACCCAGCCCCCCGACACCTGCCCCAGCCCCTCACCAGAGTCATAGGTCTCCACTTTTTGGATGAACGGCGTGACCAGCTTGGGGGGCTTGTTGCGCCTGCCCAGCAGCTCCTCCTCTGCCTGTTTGCGCTCCAGCCGGTGGTAGTAGGTCTGAAACAACAGGCAAAGCCAGGAGTCCCCTCCACCAGTCCTGGAGGGTTTCTCTGGCTCCCAAAACCCCACCCTGAGGGGAACAAGCCACAGGTGCTGCCAGCAGGAGCTCACCTGGTAGTAGTAGTCATCGTCCATGTTCTCACTCTGCAGCTGCATCATCTGCACCTTGATGACCCAGTCCTTCTCCTTGGAAATCATCAGCCCAGCATAAGGGTCCACTTTACGAGACCACAGCTTCTTGGGAGAGACACTGGCACAGGAGAAGACCTCAGCCCACTGTGACCACCCAGAGCCCCCCTGCACCCCCACAGCACCCGCATACCTCTGCGCCTGCCTGCCCTGCTGCTGCATCAGGATGCGCTGGTGCTGGGGGTGCAGCTGGGTCATGTGGCTGGGTGTGCTGCAGGGGAGATCAGACAGGGGTCAAGGGGGGTTTTGGAACACTCCCAGAGTGAGGTGACCCCCAGCTGCTTTGTAGGGCCCCTCCAGTCCCACCCCAACACCCCGCTCCTGCTACCTGAGATTCAGATGGCCCATGGCTGAGGGGCTGAAGAAGAGAGCAGGGTCCAAAGAAGAGGACATAGGCCCAAAGTGCATGCCCAGGGGCCGCGGTGGGCTGCCCACGGTGGGGGACCCGGGCCGGAAAGGGGTCGGAGGTGTGTACCCTGCAGTCTGAGAGCAAGAGAGGAGATCAACGGTCTGAGCCTTCCCCTCAGAGCACCCCAGAGGGGCCGGCCAGCTCCGTGCTGGCCTCAGGTTCCCATCCCTCTGGCAAAGTGCTACCCCCAGATACTGCCACTCTCCCTATCCCCTGCCACTCCAGGGCCACCTCAGTGGGGCCATGGCAGTGGCTCAAAGCCCACCGCATTACCTGGTTGGGAGTGAAGAGTGGAGGGGGTCTGCAAGCCGCCGGGAAGGGCTGAGGAGAGCATGGGGAACGAGGAGACATCAGGGGTGCCTGCTGTGGAGCAGGAGACAGGAGGTTTCACTGGGACAAGCCTGTCCTCGAGGCTGCACCTCCAGGGAGGGGAGGCAGTGAAAAAAGGGATGCAAGAGCCCCCCCAAACCTGTTACCTGCTGGAGAAAGCACTGGGGGAAAGGCTTAGGGGACATCAGTCTTAAGTCAGGGCGCTTGAGCCGGGGAGAGCCCCCATAGCCCCTCTGCACAGGGGAGTCAAGGAAGTTGAGGGCCATGTTGGCAGATGGTGGGGGTCTCTCCACGACCTGGAGGACGGCTTTATCCTACGGGGAGGAGGCAGCAGCAGATGGGAACCAGGTACAGCTGGGAACAATTTAGTTCCCTCAGCAACAGGCAGCTCACCAAAACCTTTGGTCATAGCTCAATCAAGACCATGCACCAGCTGAGCTCCCACCCTGGTAGTGTGGAGCAGCTGGGATGCGTGGGAACACCCAGCATGGGGGTCCCAGTCCCCCCAAATTCAACAACTTTGCCTTCAAACCCAGGCTCTGCTTTGGGTGGGCACCCACAGCCTTGGCACCCAAGACATATTTGTGGACCTTCGGAGCCATTTGGAGATGCCCCAGTTGTCCCAAATTCCCTGTGTGACCCTTGTCCTAGAGTAGTGGGAATCCCTTGACCACTCCCTGATGGCCTGGCTGGGAGTACCCACCTCCAGCATGAGGTGGCGCGGGACACTGCCGGGGCAGGAGCCCCACGCTGTGGGCTCCATCACCAGCTGGAAAACAGGGAGATGGTTGGCATGAGGCAAGTGAACAGGAGGAGAGGGCAGGGGACACCACAGGGACCACTCAGCCTTATCACCAGATGGGAGGGGACATTTTTACCATGTCCTCCTTGCCAAACTCTCCCCAGCAAGTATCAATCCTGCTGTCCAGCACTGCCGAGTCCTGGCTCTGCAAGGAAAGGGGAGTTAAAGGTCTGCCTCCCTCCCCCAGTGCCCTCTGTGGGGCAGGACCCACAGGTGTGGGGATGGAGGGGGAGCAGCAGGACCCCCCCCTCTCTGCTCACACATCACCTCCAGCGTGGGTTTGCTCCGCACAGCTCTCATCACTGCTGGGTCTCCCAGCTCGTTGAGCTCCTCAAAGCACTCCTGCTCTTCCTCCTGTTCCTCAGTCCCCAGCTCCTCTACCTCTTCCTCCAACTGAGAGTTAACCTGTTCCACCTCTGGCTCTATCCCACCTTCCTCCTGGGGCTCTCCCAGCTCCTCCAGTTGCTCAGCTGTTCTTCCAGTCGCCTCTGCCAATGCTTTGGCCACCTCAGGACTTATCTCCGGTGGCACCAGGAGTTTTGGGACATCCTCCTCTGTGGAGTCTCGGTCTTGGAGGGGGGAAGGAGAGCACAGCAGGGTGAGTGAATGCTTGGGCAGTGCCCACCAGGGTGTCTGCTCCCCCCACTGGGTGCTGGCAGGTCTCTCCAACACCGGGGCTCCCCTAAGGTCTTACCTAACCCAAAAGTCATCTCGTTGTACAGGTCGAGCTCCACATCCTCCTCCTCCAGCAGGAGCGTATCTTCCACCAGCAGGAAGTCCTCGAGAATCTGGATTTGGAAGCAGCAGAATTCTCACTAAGGGAGAGGTAACTCTAACAGCCTCCCAAAGTGGGGGGCATCCAACCTCCTCCTCACTCTACTGGTGGTGCCAGGCAGCCCACAGGGCTCACAGCTGGAAAAGGTAAAATCGGGAGCCAGCGGCACTGCCAGCGAGGGCAGGACCCGCAGGCTCAGCCCGCGGAATCTGCCGGCACCAGCGAATGCCGGCACGGAACGGCACCAGCGCGGCTGGGCTGAGACAGCATTAGGCTTCAGAGCGAACACCCGCTACGAGGGCACGAGCGGCACGCTAGCACAAGGCAGGGAAGAGTATCCCACCAGCACCTCCAGGGCAGCGTCTGCTCCGGGACCGACCGGTCCGGGGAGCGCCAGCTCCGGAGAACGAGCACCGCGGAGGGAGCGGGACGCCAGGAGGCGGCAGCGGGCAGGGTGTAGCGGAGCAGGGCAGGCACTCACAATGCGCTCGCCGCCCTCCGCCATCCCGCGGTGCCGCCTCCTCCTCCCGCTCACCCTCCGCCCGTCCGCCCGTGCCGGGTCCCTCTACGGGGCCACGCTGCCCCCGCCGCCCCTTTTACGGGCCGCCCCCGCCGCCCCGGCATGCGCCTGCCGTACAGCATGGCGGCTCCCAGCGGCGGCTGCGCCTGCGCACTCGGCTCGCCGTGCCCCCCGACGAGGACTCCCCGGAGCCGAGAGAGTGAGGATGAGGAGGTTTAGTGACCCCCACCTGCGGCTCTCGGGGCTCCGAACACCCCAGCCCGGCTTTCCCCACTGCTCGCGTCGCTCCTTGACTGCCGTGGATACCCTTCCTAGGAGTTATGGAAAGCTGGTGGGATGTGGTCTGTCGGGATGGAATATTCTCGTAGATGACACCAGGCACAGGTGACAACACTAACACTGTAAATTTCTGCATCCCACAAAGCATAGCGGGTTGCCCTTATCCCCCTGAATACCAGGAGCACCTTGGTCATGTCACCCACTCCCAAATAATTCTCCCAGTGTTCTGCTAAAAAAAGCAGAAATATCCCAAAGGTGGAAGATTTGGCTAATCTAACCAAATTAGAGTGGCTTTTAGAAAACATCATGTGGAAGACTTGTGCTTCTCTTTACAGGGAAATTCTGACAGGAGGTGTGGGTTACAGCAGAGTCATTGCCAGGGATTCATATCCCAAAGGGCACAGAAAGGATCCCTGTCCTGCCATCCTCTTCCTGAGCCGAGGAAGAGAGCCACTTGGACAGAGCCAGATTCCCCCGTGGGTCAGCTGGACCGGGGTGGTGACTCCTCATATGGTGACCCCGTAGCAACTCCGCCACCGATGGAGCACTCGGGGATTATTTCTGCCGGAGCCCTGAGATCCCTGATAAGGCTCTGGCCGCAGCTGCATCTGTTTATCTCACACTGAGAAAAACATTGCATGTTTTCAGCTACATGGCCGGCACTGCTCACTGGGCAGCCAGCAAATCCAGCAGGAGCTGGGCTACTGGGAACTGATAACAAGTGTTTTCAGGATTTTCCTTTGCTTGGCCTCTCCTAATTTACCTGCTGCCTTGAGGATGTTCTCCATACATGCTTTGTTAATTTAATTTGTGTTTTCATGAGTTGCATTAAGAAAGCAGGTCCTAAAGGGACTTAGTGTTTCGGTGCTTACACCATGCTGCTGTTTTCTCCCTACTAGTAGTGGCTTTTCTTTCTTTTCCCTTTATTTTCCTTCCAAGCAGCATTACTGGGACACTCAGTGGCATTCCCAGCCTAGCTGGGCTTTGGTGCTCACAGTTCTTCTGGAGGAGGCACCAGAAAACCCGGTTCTTTGGTGTTGGAATTCTCAGGTTTTATGTCAGGGAGTCTGCTCTGCTGGAATGAGACATATCACACAGGTTTTGAAAGAGGTTCATAAAGGAAGGTGGACAGCTTGCTCCACCATAGGCTGTTGGTGTAACACCGGCCCTGGATGCAAAATCTTCTGCAAGAGGCGGCTTTTACCCCCATTTAAGTTGGAAAAGCACTCTGTGACCATCAAGTACAATCATTCCTCCAGCACCGCCAAGGCCACCACTAACCCACGTCCCCACGGCTTTTAAATCCCTTTAGTGATGAGGACTCCACCACTGCCCTGGCAGCCTGTGGCAAGGCTGGACCGTCCTTTCAGAGAAGAAATTTTCCTTAAGATCCAACCTTAACCTCCCCTGATTCTANCATCCCCATCCCCACCCCCAGCTCCCTCAGCTGCTCCTGGTTTTCCAGCCCCTTCCCCAGCTCCGTTCCCTTCCCTGGACACGCTGCAGTCCCTCAACGTCCACTTGTGAAGGGCGCAGAAATGACCCCAGGATTTGGGGTGTGGCTGCAGCAGCGCCCAGCACGGGGGACGGGCGCTGCCCTGGGCTTGTGGCCACACCGGGGCTGGTCGAAACCAGGTGCTATTGCCCACCTGGGCTCACGTCTAGCCGCTGTTGCCCGACGCCCCCGGGTCTCTGCCCGGGTCCCCCCCCCCCGCCTCCAGCGCGGAACTGAAAGCGAAAGCAGCGCTCTGGCTCGCACAACCTCTGCGCTCCCGTTCTGCCCGGAGACTGATGACGCTCCGCCCCACGATTGGCCGTGGCTCCGGAGGCTATAAATGCAGAGTGCGGGCAGAGGGTGGGGCATTCCGGGAAACGGCGAGGCAGCGAGAAGCTGTGATGGCGCAGCGGGCTCTGGCGCTCGGCGTGCTGGCGCTGCTGGCGCTGCTCGGCCTGGGGGCGGCCAGCGGTGAGTGCCTGGGGCGGCGCGAAGGGTCCTGCCGGGGGTCAGGGGCTGCGGGGTCTCGGCGGGTCCGGGTCACTGTGCCGGGGGGGGGGGGGGCGAGCGTTGGCATAGAGGCGATGCCCACCGCAGCCCCGCTTCTCACACGCCCTCGCCCCTCTCTCCAGAGGCGCCGAAGGTCGAAGTCTACGCCCGTTCGCGCGCCGAGGAGGGAGCGGAGAACACCCTACACTGCTTCGTCACCGGCTTTCACCCACCCAAGATTGACATCGAGCTCCTGAAGAACGGGGTGCCCATTCCCGGCGTCAAGTACGGGGACTTGTCCTTCAACGAGAAGTGGCAGTTCCAGCGCCTGGTCTATGTGCCCTTCACCCCCACAAAGGGTGACACCTTCGCTTGCAGGGTGGCCCATTCCACCATGGCGGAGCCACGGATTTACCGATGGGGTAATGCTGTGCCTTCTTCCTGCATGCTGAAGCTTGTTGCTTTATATCTAGGCTGTCTCTGTTCCTTTTCCTGGGAAGCAGGGTGTTGTAACGGAGTGAGGTTTGAAGGTCTTGTGTTAGAGGTGGAAAATTGATTTGGCTTTAGCTGAAAAGGTTGTTACGCGTACCTGTGAAGGATTCAGGGAGGACACGCGCTGGTGTTAATCCATAGCGATTTGGTGATGCCGTGTCGTGCGATCTCTGCCTTGGTGAACTCACCTAGAAGGCGATGGGTCATGCAGTGAATTTTAGCTTTGTGTTGTGAGAATATAGAGAAGGACGCAACGGTCGGGGCTGATGGTGGTGACCCAGCCTCAGCTACAGCTGAGGGCAGCTCTCTGGTTACTGCACTGGGGCTGTTTCTGGGGGGGAGCCTTGTGGGGACAGGGGAGAGGGGGTGCCATCTGCCCCCAAGTCTAACACTCTGTCCTTCTTTCCTGCAGAACCAGACTTCTGAGCTGTGTCTGGGATAATCCATGGTGAGTTACTCCGATGTTGTGTGCCATGCTGGTAAGGGAAACAGACCCATTTTTATAGCGGGGGGAGGGTTTGAAAAGCTGAGGAGCAGAAGCAACCACACCCAAAAAGTAGATCGTATTAGTGCTCATTTGGGGCACAGAACTCTCCCCACACCCAACCCTTTCTGCCCGCTATTTTGGTCTGGTTTTGGCCATCCTGTGCCTACAAGAGTCCTTTGCTCCAAAAAAGGGAGAACTTTGGAGAAAACCTTCCCTGCGTGTCGTAGCTGTGTCAGCTAGATACCGCAGAGAGTTGTCGCAGGTCCCCTAAAGCTCCCTCAGGCCCCGAAGTGCTATTTCCTGGCACAAGAGGAGGAGGAAGGCGCTGTACTGGAGATCCCCGTGTGGGTGGCAGGCTGGTTAACCCTTTGGCGGGGCAGCGCCATGTGGGATTCATGAGGCACAAACCAAAAGCGCCTTTGGGTTTATTCACCGGTGTCTAAGAGTCTGAGGGCTCCAAGTTCTTCAAGCTGTGTGTAACTGATCCGGATTTAGCAACGGGGAATTCTAGTTTAACACTTAATAGGGAAAAGAAACTAAACATGTGGCCCAGCTGACGTAACCCTGGTTGAAACACCGAATTTATGTGCCATGTTAGAGGCTGAATAATGATTAACTGTGCCTGGGACAAGCCTTGACAGGACCTTACGTGAAATGCTCCGGTTCCTGCAGACCTCTAAAAAGTTGTATACAGTCACTCCTCTGGTTTGTCACTCACCTTTGGGCAGCGGGGGTGTGAACCTGGCCCCAAGGCAGGGTTTGTGCTGTGCCCATGCAGCACCGTGGCTTCAGTTGGTGGAACATTGTCAGCAATGGTGACACTAAGTCTGGCTGGAGGTGGGACGTGGGTGACTTCGGCATGGTCTGGGGACAAGGACTTACTGAGCTGGCATGGAAAGAGCTGAGAGCAGGACAAGCTCCCTGGGGTGGAGAGTAAGGATCCTCTTGACTTGTTGAACTCTGAACTCCACCAAGGAGGGGACAGAAGAGCAGTTTCTGCAGGATTTTTACCTGAATCTCACTGGAAGGTGGTTCTGCAGGGATGCTGCGGTCAGAATGCTCTGAGGAAACTGGTTTTTTGTCCTACAGTAATTACAGGTGAAGGTGTCACTAGAGTGACTGATGTCAATCTACTCTCTCCATGCAGGTCTGAGAAATTCTGCTTGCAAGTCAAAGGTTTCTCAAGCTTCTGTCCATTCACCAAATCCACGAGAGTGATCAATTTCCTTTCAGAAATTCACTGATAAGCCTTGTTAAAAGTATCGCTTAGCTACAGCATCAAGGGAGATCTGCAGGGTTTTTGAGCACGTAGCTATAAATGCCCACATTACTGCTTAAAAAACAATGGTAACTCTTCATTGCACCAAATTTTGCAGGATGTTTAATACCTTAATAAACTGCTAGTCCTTAAAATGTTTCTTCAGAGTCATTTGAGAGCCCAAGCTGATTTCACAGACTCTGATGGCCACTGGGTTGTGGGTGGATATGTACCCTTGGTGGCATGATGGTCAGTTGTGCTTTTTTATCCTATTGAGAAGATGCAAGAGCACTTTTCCATCAATAAAAAGATAATTGAAGATTTTTTTTGCTGATGTGGTATCTGCCTGGCTGTGTGGCTCTGAAGGGAAGGCACAAGCTTTAAAAAAGGGATAAAGAACCTTGGGGACAGAGGGTGGGACAAAGGAGCGATGGCAGGGAATGGTCCCCACTCCAAGGGGGAGAGCTCCAGCTGATGCATCTTGGAGTGTGTGGTGTGCAGCAGAGCCTGGGAGAAGCAGATGTGTGTGTTGGTGAATATCAGTTCTGGTTTGCTCTCTGTGCCTGATCCTGTGGAGAAGCGCAGTTGGGGCCAGCCCTCTGTCGTACCATGGGGGATTGATGACACTACCCAAAACTGATGCTACTCCCATGAGCTCATTTTTATTTTATGAAGAAATCAGAATGATTGCTTGAGGAATGTTGGATCAAAATGGATTTAACCAGGATCACATGTATGTGATCAAGGGTTCCTGGTGACTCAGGGAATCCCATGTCTCTTCTTGGGTATATTAAGATTGGCTGTGGTTGTGTCACAGAACACCCACTTGAGATTTTTGAGGGATATTGTTTTGTTCCATAGCTATTTTCATTATAATCAATTTTTTAGTGTTAGGGATTAGGAAAATCCAGGCTCTTGCAGTTCCAGCACCCATGTGGGAGGTTGCTGAGGGGCAGGGCCCCATTATGGGGATCTCTTTGGGTTCATCAGAGGGGTGTTCAAGGCAGGATGGGTGGGGCTCTCATGGCTGGGTGGTTGTGCACAGTGCTCATCACTCAGCGTGGGACAGCAGGACACACCACACAGCTCTGCCTGCAGTACCAGACGCACTCTGGGGACTGGGCAGCCCCAGCAGTGGTCCCTGTGTGAGAGAAGGTGGCCTGGGAGAGGGGAAAAGGTTTCAGCTTCCCTCCCAGAGACCCCAGTGTGAGCCCAAGGAGCTATGGAGCATGTCCTGGCCTCCTCCCGTGGATCACAAAGGGCCACCAAAGTGCTTTCCACCACCTCAGCTCCACCTTTCCTATCCTCAAGAGCACCCCAGTAATGGCTGGGTAACCACTCCACCAGGACAGCTTCATCCCAATTAGGACAGGAGTGGAGTTGACTGCAGAAACTGAAGATTCTGTGGCGGATATGTGAAGCGACCCTGTCTCCAAAGGACACATCATCGTATTCCCACACTGGGGAAGTCTGTCCTGATTGCATCTGAGGCATTTCTTACTTAAGATATTTTGATGGTTTATTCAAAAATCCCCTGTCTGTGGGAGAACAACAGCGGCCCACACCAGAGGCTGATTTTCTTTAACAGCTGGATTTCAGGACCATGTCCAGAAATACCTTCTCTGTTTTATCCAGCATCCTTGGGGTTCAGCAACCCGGGATGTTGTTGCGCTGCTGCTGCTGGCGACAGTTCCCAGGGGGTGGGGTATCCTGAGGGATATCTTGGGAAGCTTGGAACAAGCCTCATTTGTGCTTTATGAAACACAAGCAATTTTTCTGCAAGCAGTTTCCTGAGTCAGCCAAATGCAAGGGGTTTTTTGAGAAAAACTTCTAGAAGAAGGATCGAGTCCAACTCTTAACCCTGCACAGGACACCCCAAAACCCCACCCTGAGCATTGTCCAAGTGCGCTTTGAGCTCTGTCAGGCTTGGGGCTGCCCTGGGGAGCCTGTTCCAGCGCCCGGCCACACTGTGGGGGAAGAACCTTTCCCTAATACCCAGCCGTTCTCCCTCTCGCCGCGTTTTCCCACCACCACTTCCCCTCAGGGCGGTTCCCGCCATCGCCTCCCCTCAGGGCGGTTCCCGCCTCCCCCCAGCCCCTCAGGGCGGTTCCCGCCATCGCCTCCCCTCAGGGCGGTTCCCGCCGCGATGTTCCGCGGACGCCGCGCTTGGTTCTCGCAGAGCGTCAGCCCGGGCCCGCGGGGGTTCTGGGGTGAGGGGGCCCGGTGACGGCGGAGTCCAGGGGAGCCCCGGGGCACCGAGCTGGCAGCAATCCGCGGGGGATTTGAGAGGGGCGCAGCCCTGTTACCGCTCCGGGGGAATTAGGAGGGGAGCACAGCCCCACCGTTCCTCAGCAGGGCACAGCAGCGGGGGCAGAGAGAGCCCTGTCCCCACTTCGTGGGTCTGAGACCCACGCAACAGGGCAGAGCACGGGTTCGGCCAGGCCGCGGTGCCCCCGCACTGAGGAAAAGCCCCCAACAACCCTCGGGGGAGCAGTGGGAGCCCCACGGCCACGGGGAGCTATCGCAGCTTCCACTTCAGGGCCCATCCCTGCGGCCCCACAAGCAGCTGTCCCCATCCCTGGTCACCCCGAGGCGGGAACCCCCTGGATGCCCACCCTCATCTCACCCTCTGTCCCCTGCAGCGGACGGTGGCGGGACGATCGCCCACTGGCTGGACGCTGACTACCTCTTCAGCAGCGATGCCGCCCACCCCGACACCCGCAGGTGGGCAACGGAGGCTTTAATGTATTTAGTGGAAAGTATTTCATGGATACTGACACCCCGTAAAAGTGAAGGGGGTGTTTATAAAGTCATGGCCTGGATCTGCTAGGATCTTCTTGCCCGGTGGGGTCAGGGAAACTCACACCCACACTAAGCTGTAGATAGAGTAGAGCAAAACCATCCATTTGTTGAGAGGGGCTTAACTGTGATACAAATTAAATTAATTGTGCTGGTTTCTTGCTGGCTGTGAATTATCTGCTGGAAAATCAGCATCTAAAACAGAATTGACACAATCCACAAAGAAGGAACCTGGTGCTAAAAAGCCAGGGTGAATTAATGCTAAAAGGAAGCACTGGGGTAATAAATGGATGGAAAAGGGCTGAAATGCTTAATATAAAGAATTAGAGCGCTACGGAACATTTATACAAATATAAGGTGGGATCTTCCTCACTTCCTCAATATCAGTGAATATTTGTATTTATTCATTATTTAGTAATGTAAACATTTATGAGAAAGGAAGTTGCGATGTTTCTTTTAGGCTTTGCTAGGCTGGACTAAGCAGTTTCTTTTTAACTCACCAGTGCTTAAAACTGGCTTAGAATTTTGGAATCTTTCAGCCACCCGCTCCAGCTAAGGGAGGGGAATTCCGAGAAGCACACAATAACAACTTTCCTTCCGCAACAACATCCTGCTGGGCTGCGCTGTTCCCTCAGGGGAATTCTGGATAATTTTTATATATATATATACACACTCAATGTATATAGTTAGATAGTTTCTTGTGAAAAAATGTAATCACTATATACATCCTTAAACCCAGCAAACAATATTTTATTCCCCTCTACGGAGAACAGTGAGGGCTGGAGCACCCTCACTTCCGCTTCCTTGCTCAGCTGTGTGAGCAGGGACCAGCGTGGTGAAGGATAATTAAAGAAAAATCGTGGCTTTGCCCTCCCCGAAGAAGTGGTTTCACCTCAAGAGCAGAGTGGGACCGTGAAATCCCTAAAAATACATTTATCCTCGTCCTTCCTCCAGGCTGTCCCTGGGAGGTGCCGGCAGCCGGGACTGAAACGGGAAGTGACTGGTGGAGTCTCACAGTTAGAAAATCACAGAAAATTAAGTGCTTTTGGTAAAAATATCAGAGCAGGTTTAATGACAACACCCCTCTAAACGTTTTGGTTATGGTTTGCTTCCAGGTTCTGCTTTGGAAACCAGCTCTCTTTCTCTCTTCCAGCATACACGAGAGCCTCAGTTACTTGGAGGGCAGAGCCACGGTCTTTCACTCCCGGTACCTCTCGCTGTGGGCGGGCACCAGCGCGGGAGAGAAGCCCTCGGTAGTTCTGGGCCACTTCGTCCTGCCCCCTGCCTGCCTGCAAGAAGGTCAGGCAAAAAAAATCGTCTGGGAATTTTTTCCCCGGGAAATCCCCCATGAGTGCAGCCTTGGTGCAAACCAGAACCGACAGTAACTTGACTGAAGGGAGGGACTTTTCCTTCTGCCTGGAAGTGGCTCTTCCTCCCAGAGGGCAGAGTATGATCCATCTATTGTCCCAGAATGGCTTGACCTTAAACATTCCCAGGGATGGGGCAGCCACAGCTGCTCTGGGAAACCTGTGCCAGGCCCTCACCACCCCCACAGGGAAGAATTTCTTCCCAGTATCCCTATATCCCATCTATCCCTGCCCTCCGGCAGGTTGAAGCCTTTCCCCCTTGTCCTGTCCCTCCAGGCCCTTGTCCCCAGTCCCTCTCCAGCTCTCCTGGAGCCCCTTTAGGCACTGGAAGGGGCTCTGAGGTCTTTCTGGAGCCTTCTCCAGGTGAGCACCCCCAGCTCTCCCAGCCTGGCTCCAGAGCAGAGGGGCTCCAGCCCTCAGAGCATTTCCATGCCCTTCTCTGGACTCTCTCCAGCAGCTCCACGTCCTTCTGCTGTTGGGGACCCCAGAGCTGGAGGAGCACTGCTGCTCCTGAGCAGGCCAGAGGGGCAGAATCCTCCCCTCACCTGCTGCCCACACTGTGGGACGAGCCCAGGACATGTGGCCAGGTCATATCCATGAGTTTCTCATCCACCAACACCCCCAAGTCCTTCTCCTCAGGGCTGCTTCCAATCCATTCTTGCCCACCCTGAACTTGTGCTTGGGATTGCCCTGGCCCAGGGGCGGGACCTTGCCTTTGTCCCCAGAGGCACCTGCAGGGCATCACACTGGCAGCAACTGCCACAGTCCTGTTCTTTGATGCTCTCACAGTCACTAGTTTTGTTGTTCTTGGCAGAAATCAGAAGGAAAATTGGCCAGTTTATTTGGGAGAAGGCAGATGCCCTTGAAGAACAGGTAAGATGAAAAATTTGTACAACACATGTATGTGCTGAAGGACGAGCTTACCCTGAGCAGGAAGCTTTCACAGGAATTCAGGGGAAAAAAGAGCATGTAGCACCTTTGGGAAAAGGGGCAGGCAACTCAGGAAGCGTTTAAGTATGTCCTTAAGTCATGCAGAAAGAAGAAAATTAGAGAGCTGAAAGCTCAGTTGGGACTTAATCTGGCCACCTCTGTAAAGGATAATACTTTTATAAATAACTTTATTAACAAAAGGAGGGCCAAGGAAAACCTCCATTCTTTATTGGAATGTCCATCACCAAAGACACAAAGGAAAAGGCTGAGGCACCTTTGCCTCAGTCTTCAACACTAAGACCGGTTATATCAGGACAAACGGCCCCCTGAGCTGGTACACAGGGAGAGGGAGCAGAATGGATCCCCAGAAGTCCAGGAGGAGGCAGTCAGTGACCTGCTGTGCCACTTAGATGCTCACAAGTCCACAGGCCTGGATGGGATCCACCCCAGGGTGATGAGGGAGCTGGAAGAAGAGCTTGCCAAGCCACTCTCCATCATTTACCCTTAGTCCTGGTTCACTGGGCAGGTCCCAGATGACAAGATATCAATGTGACACCCATCCACAAGAAGGGCTGGAAGGAGGATCCAGGGAACTACAGGCTTGTCAGTGTGACCTGTGTGCCAGGGAAGGTTATGGAGCAGATCACCTTGAGTGCCATCACATGGCACTTACAGGAAAAACAAGGGATCAGAGCCAGCCAGCACAGATTTAGGAGGGGCAGGTCCTACCTGACCAACCTGATCTCCTTTCATGACAAGGGGACCTGCCTGCTGGATGAAGGAAAGGCTGTGGATGCACCTACCTGGACATCAGCAAAGCCTTTGACACCATTTCCCACGGCATCTCCTGGAAAACTGCAGCCCACAGCTTGGACGGTTGATGTCCAGTCACCAGTGGTATCCCCCAGGGATCAGTGTTGGGCCCAGTCTTGTTCAGTATCTTTACTGATGATCTGAATGAGGGGATTGAGTCCACCCTTAGTNTTACTGATGATCTGAATGAGGGGATTGAGTCCACCATTAGCAGATACACAGGTGACACCAAGTTGAGTGGGAGTGTGGATCTACTGGAGGCTAGGAAGGCTCTGCTGAGGGACCTGGACAGGCTGGATTGATGGGCCAAGGTCATTTGTATGAGGGTCAACAAGGCCGAGCTCTGGGTCCTGCACTTTGGGCACAACACCTCCAGGGCTACAGGCTGAGATGAGTGGCTGGAAAGTGGCCCAGCACGAAAGGCTCTGGGAGTGCTGATCAACAGCACCTGAACATGAGCCCAGGTGGCCAAGAATGCCAATGGCACCTGGCCTGTGTTAGGAGTAGTGTGGCCAGCAGGACCAGGAAGTGATGTTTCCCATGTACTGGGCACTGCTGAGGCCCCAGTTCAAATGCTATGTCCAGTTCTGGACCCCTCAATTCAATTCAGGAAGGACATTTTGGTGCTGGAGCAGGTCCAGAGAAGGGAGCAGAGCTAGGGGAGGGTCAGGAGCACCAGGAGCGGCTGAGGGAGCTGGGGGCACTCAGCCTGGAGGAAAGGAGGCTCAGGGGGGACCTTCTGGCTCTGCACAACTCCCTGACAGGAGGGGGAAGCTGGGTGGGGGTCAGGCGCTGCTCCCAGGGAGCAAGGGACAGGATGAGAGGACACTGCCTTTAAGCTGCACCAGGAGAGGTTCAGGCTGCACATCAGAAAGAATTTCTTCACAGAAGGGGTGATTAGCCATTGGAATGGGCTGCCCAGGGAGGTGGCAGAGTCCCCATCCCTGGAGGTGTTTAAGGAATGACTGGACGTGGCACTCAGTGCTCTGGTCTGGTTGAGAAGGTGGTGATTGGTGCCTGGGTGGACATGATGGTCTTCTCCAACGTAACTGATTCCGATTCCTCGTGCTTGCTGTGCTGTGTGTACCTCCCAGCACGGCAGCCTGATGGGGACAGCACTGGAAGGACTGTCTCCCCTGCCCAGATACATCCAGTCTCCCAGCAGTGTGCTGTTCAGGGATTCCAACTGCCACAGGCTGAGCTCAGCCCTTTGCTGTGTTTTCCTTCCCCGTGTCACTGCCCACTCTCCCCTCAAAGCAACTTCCCAGCACCTTTGAAGCAGGAATGCCCTTAGATTTTAAATTTAACTCTGAATTACGCTTGACAATCACAAGCCCTAAAAATTCTGTGCACTTGGAGCATGTCCCAGGTGCTCTGCAGGTGACCCAGGGCACAACTGTAACTCATCCTTGCGCTGCCATTCACAGCCCAACGAAAATCCAACAGAGGAACCAGAAGCGGCAAGAAATGGCTGCGAGGAAGAACCAGAGGAGGAAGTGCTAGACCTGGACAATAGGTATTTTCCTACCTTGGTTGGTGGGATTTGGATGCACCCCTGATTCCAAGCAATCCTAACACATAGGAACTAACACAGAGACTTTTTTCCCTCCTGATACAGCAGTGATGAAACAGACTCTGAAGCACCTGCCCAGGGAGAATTTCCATACCGTGCCCTCCAGGAATATCCAATAAATAACATGGTGACAGGTAAATACAGCTGGGAAGGGCTGCAGATGGGGCAGGTGGAGCAGGGACTCAGCGAGCCCCTTCTCCCTCCGCAGGCTACGCCTCTGCACGGGACATGAAGAAATATGAGGGGGAACTCCATGACTTCATCCCCGGCACCTCGGGCTACGCAGCATACTGGGTTCAAAGCAAATTTAGCATTTACTGCGAGAAGACCAAAATGAAGAGGAAATTGTAAGGAACAGGTGGCTGGAGCAGCAAAAACTTCAAAGTAAGAGCTGCCAGACGATTTATAAATTATCCGACTGCAGCTCATAGTGTTCAATGTGTTATTTAAGTACTGGCTACAGTCATTGCGGTATTTGCTTCTTTAAGTAACTACTTAAACCAAATGTCATAACTAACATAAATACAGACATTTCTCCCCAAAACCCAGTATTTTCTTTTTATTTCCGGGGGGCAGTTTAAGCTGTGTTTATCTAGTTTAAGCAAGTTTTCCTTAGAGGGAAACACCTAGGTCTCCTTACTTTCATTTAATCAAGGAATTTTAAGAGTTTTCCCTTTCATTTAAGCACTTGAAAGTGACCAAGAGGGTTATAAAAAGCAACTTTTATTGTGGCACAGCCTGACCCCCAGGCTGTCCACTTGGAGGAAGCACAGGCAAACCTGGGACAGGCTCTCACAAGCTCCAAGGAGCCACCATGCTTGTCCTCTCCCACTGCCCCAAAGGCAAGGAGAGCCTCTAAAGTAACAGCTTTGCACCTCACACCCCCAACTGCCAGGAAAGAACCCAAAGAGATGGTGGTACACATGAAGGTGTTGAGTCCTCTGCATGCTCCAATGCGGTATCCCGAGAGCCCACCCTCCCTCATCCCTTGGGTGTCCAAAGACCAGGCAGGCTGAGATGGTTTCCTCACGTTTATTGGAAAAGTGACACACAGGGACAGACTCAGAGCGCTCCTCGGGGCGTCTTGAAGTTCATTCCCACTGTGGGCTGTGTCACCTGCAGGTTGGACAGGCTGCCAAAGTCCTGGAAAACAGCACGGGAACAACAGGATCAGCCACAGCATCGTGCCAACTGACAGCAGGGGCAAGTTGCTCTGGGAACGTGTGGGAAGTGGGAAGGTGCTGCAGCAGCACAAAGGGTGGACGCGGGTCTCCTAAGAAGCGGAGACCACCCTGCTCCGGAGATTGACTCCTTGGTGAAGGAATTATCAGAATGGAGGGAAAGGAGCACACCCACACCACTAGTGGCAAAGGCCCCATGCCTCTGCCCTCCCAAAAGCCACACAGGAATGAATCCTCCCGCAGGATCCAGGGCGGAGGGACCCCCTCCACACCATCCAGCCACTCAGGGCAGCAGGAGCTGTGCTGGGGATTTGCCAGCAGCTGGGCAGGGAACAGCTGTGGCCACTCACCAGGAGCTTCAGCATTTCCTTGGTGTCCGGGTCCACTTCAATGATCTCCTGGTCAAGGGCAGAGACCTGGGGACAGAGGGGAGAGAAGAGGTACGATTGATAAAGCCCCACAACCGCCAGGGTGTCCCCACTGCCACTCCGGTCTCATCCCACCACTGTGGGGAACAGTCCAGCAGCAGAGTCAGGAGCATCCTGATGGAACACAGCTTTCCTGGCTGAACACTGTGAGGCCAACTGGCAGTAGAGGGAAGAGCCTGTTTTATGGCAAATCTTTGGAAACTGAGGCCCAACCTGCTCCAGGCCAAGGCTGCTGAGGAGCTGGTGTGGGACCCTCAACTGCACCAGTCCTGCCAGTCATCAGTGACACTCATAGGCTGCCTCGTGACACAAACCCACCATGGTGCCAGCAAAGGCTGTCCCACCTCCAAGACCTGTACTCTCCTGCTCTTTAATCCCAGAGACACTTCCTCCAGCCCTCTCCAGACCCCAAACCTCCACAGATTTCCTTCCCCAAGAGCTACATAACACCAGGATTTTTCTAATAAACCACAAACAGTAGAGGTTTGCGTGCTGACACTGCACCAACAGCTGCAGCACGGACACTCCTTCCCTGCAACCACACCCCAGTACCAGCACAGAAACCAGCAGCTCTGCCAGGAGCCGGCTGAGAAGATCTGGGAAAGGGGCAAGATGTGCTGTGCCTGAAAGATACAGGATTTAGGAGCAACAGGATCATATTCCTGGAACAAGGGAAGCACTCCTGGAGCACCTCACCCAGGTGATAGATGAGGTCTTGATCCCGTCCAAACAGAGGGTTAAGGCAAGGGGGTTTCACCAAAACCCTCCCTCTAGGGACACCAGCTGCAGGGCAGGTTTTCAGCCACTCTGAAATAGCCTCCTGCCTCCCATCAAATTATTTTTCCCCCCATTTTAAGTTAGGAAAACCAAACCACAAGAAGCCAGCTGCCCATCCTGTCCCAGGCAGCAGCTTTAGAGGGATCCACCTCAGCCCCCTTGATCCAAACCCTCCTCAGCTCCTCCTGGTTGAGGACTCGTTTTAAAAAAATTGGGACCAATCATGGAGATATGGTGAGGCAGGAAGGAGCGACGGGCAAGCTGGAGCCTCACCTCTGGGACGTAGTTGTCCCTCCTCTCCCTCTCCTCCTCCTGCAGTTTGATGGAGATGCCACGGACGGGGCCCCTCTGGATTCGCTTCATCAAGTGGGTGACATACCTGCGAGGACAAGGGGGTGTCCAGGGCTTTCTCAGGAATCATGTCACCCCTCCCTACACCCCACATCCTGGAACCGCAGCAGGATGAGGACAGCTGCCACCGGCGATGTCCCACCACTGACACTGGCATCATCCCACCAGCTCCAGGGAACATCAAAGGCAAAATGTCCGACAGCAACAGGGTTTGGGGGGGACAAAGACCCCCCCAAACACGGGAAAACTCTCGCACTCCTCTCCCTGCACTATCAATGACCCGGCCACAGGCGGGACCGTGATCACTTTCGAATGCAGGGCCCAGCAGGAACCCCCACGCCGTGCCCGAACCCCCCAGGACCTTCCGATACCCAAACCTCTCGGGACACCCCCAGCTGCCCAAAGCCCATCCGGGCCCCCGCGGTGCCCAAAGCCCCTGCGACCCTCCGCTGTCCAAAGCCCAGCCAGGATCCCGCCCGTGCCCGAACCCCCCCGGTGTCCAAAGCCAGCCGGGATCCCGCCCGTGCCCGAACCCCCCGGTGCCCAGAGCCCCCCCGGGACCCTCAGTCCCTCACCCCGCGATCTTGTTGCGCAGCTTCTTGCTGGGGATGATGGCGATCTCCTCGCACACGCGCTTGTTGGTGTGGAAGTCATTCCCTAGGCGCGTGTAGTACTTCTCGATGATCACCCGCGCCGCCTTCTTCACCGTCTTCGTCCGGACGCGTCCCTACGCGGGGACGGGCGGGAGGGCCGCCGGTCAGGCTCCGCCAGGGTGGACGCGGGTCTCCT